>MVAM01000145.1:0-40780 GCA_014825675.1 Cystofilobasidium ferigula
GGAGGGGGTGGAGGAGAAGGTTACAGAGAGGAGGGGGGGTGGGGGGAGGGGGGGAGAGAAGAAAAAAAAAAAAAAGGCCCAATTTAACCAACCCCGGGGGGGGGGGGGGGGGGGGGGTGCTCCCCCCCCCCCCCCCCCCGGTCTCACTTGACGGCGTCCGCCCACACGCGCGCGATGTCGTTGCCGTAGATCCAGCTCATTTCGCTCTTCCCGTCCGCCTCGCCGAACCCAGCGACCTTGCGCCGCAAGCGCTCGGCGTCCGGGACGTCGGCCGCGGGCGCGTTCCGCCGCTGCGCCGCGAGGTGCGCGTACATCCGCCGGTAGTAGGGCGAGCGGAGGGCGTCGAACAGCTGGGCGCTGGCGAGGATCGCCGAGGTCGTCTTGCCCGACGACGGGTGGGCGAGGGCGTGCGAGAGCGCACGCGCGAGGATGTAGCCGTCCTCGAGGGCGAACGCTGCGCCCGAGCCGAACGCGCCTGAAAAGAGGGCGACCGACAGAGGGAGAGAAAGACGTCGAGGCTGTCAGCAGGAGAGGATCAGAGTCGGGGTACGGGGACGTACCGGTCAAGGGGTGACTGGCATCGCCGAGCAAGACGAGTTTGCCTTCCCACGCGTACAAAGTGTCGAGGTGCGGCCCAGCGAAGGCCGAGAACTCGCGCCAGCTGCCCTCGGGCACGAGCTTGAGCGCCTTGCGGACCGGCTCGGCGTAGTCCTGCGGGCGAGCGAGCGTGAGCTCGAACGTCGGACAAGCTCAGGTCGCGGCGGACTGGGACGCACCTCAAAGTGGCTCTCGACCCAAGCGTTGCTCGCAGGCACGCCCCAGCTGACCTTCTCCCTCGTCACCGAGCTCGGGTCCTCCACCGCCCTGGCCGCGATCTCCCACTGCCCCTCCCCACGCGCCTCCTGCTCGGGCGTGCTCACGCCCGAGACGTAGAAGTGCCCCGTCCCCGCCGGGTGGTGCCACCATGACGTGCGCGTTGTGATCTCCGGGATGCTGTCGAGCGCCGCGTTTGGGAGGAGGACACGCCAGATGGTCGTGCCCGTGAACTTGATCTGATGGTCGGGAAAGGCGTGCTGGCGGACGACCTGCGCGCGCAACAAGAAGACCGAGCGTCAGCTATTTGACGCTGACAGAGGTGCTCGACAGCAGCCGCACCGACCGGATGCCCTCTGCTCCGACGACAAGGTCCGCCTCAACCTTCTCCCCGTCCTGGAACTCCAGCTCGACCCCCGCATCTTCCCCCAGATCGCGCAGCCCGACGAGCCGCTTCGACAGCCTGATGGTTCCCTCGGGCACCTGCTTGACGAGCGCCAACTGGAGGCGCGTGCGGAGGACACGGGTGGGCTGAAGGTCGCGTGGGAGCGTGCTGGGGGGGTAGGTCGTGATGACTTCGCCGGTCAGGCCGTTGCTGCGACGAGGTGGGCGGCGTGCGCGCAACCGTCAGCTGCTCGAACCCGGAAGCCAGAGTGACCAAGACGGACACACAGGTGCTGCGTGTTCTTCTTGTCGAACCCCTGCGTGTCCTCCGCCGCGCCGAGCAGCTTCAGCACCCGCCACGCGTTCTCGTGCAGCGACAGGCCGGCGCCGATCTCGCGCAGCTCGCGCGCCTGCTCGTACACCGCGACCTCGTACCGCACGTCCGGCGAGTGTTCGGCGACCTGCTTGAAGGAGATGGCCGCACCGAGCCCGGCGGGGCCGCCGCCGATGATGGCGACGCGAACGGTGCGGGCGGCAGGGGTCGAAGGGTCGGAGGGAACGGCGATGGGCATGCTTTGCGAGGGAGATGTGCGGTAGGAAGGATGGTTGAGCTGCTCTCCTCCTCGAGTCCCTCCTTTTCCCTTATACCACGCACTCCTCGCAGCAGCGATGGCGACGAGCCGGTCCCCTCCGGTTCCCATGCTGCTCGCCGCTGGGCTGTCAGCGATAGGGCGGGCAAGAGGTCAGCAGGGAGGCAGCGCACGCCTTATTGCGGCGGCGGCAGGCGACCAACTGCAGCTGAACGGCGGCGACGGCGGCGGCAGTGCCGTTCAGCCTCCTGAAGGTGATGTGAGCCGATCAGGGCCTGCGAGCCGCCCTTGCAGCCTCACCAGCTTGTCAGTGTGCGGCCCTCGAGGTGACGGGTGGCGGCGGAAGAAGGAAGGGAATATCCGCGTCGAGCCGCAGCTGGCCGACGGCTTAATTGTCAGTTCGCACTCGACCGCGCAGCACGCCCGGCCGCCCCTTTTCCCCTCGATCCACCCTGCCCAGGACGGTCGGATGGGATGTCATACACATCTAGAAGTAAAACGGCCTTGCTAGAAATGGCATTTGTGCGCGAGCGGAAGCAGAGTGAGTGAGTAGGGAAGCGTGATCATGGAGGGAGTGCGGTCTGGCGACGACGCGAGGAAGTCCAGAGGGGAGCGTCCCTAGGCGTTTTTGGTGAGGGTCCACGGGGAAGGGGAGAGCCGGTGGAGGGCAGCAAGGACGCTTATGCGGTCTTGACGCGCTTGGCCGCCGGCTCCTCGGTCTCGCCCTCGCGGTGGGCGTCCAGCAGCTGGTCGAGCTTGCCGCTGTCTCCGAGCTCGAGCTCGCCGGCAGCGACGGCCTTGTGGTAGACACGGAGGATGACGTCGACGTCCTCCATCGTCTGCGTCTTGACGTCGGCGAGCTCCTTGATCTTGTTGGTCGCGTCCTTGATCTGCTCGTCCGTCATCTCGAGCTTGAGCTGCTCGACACGCGACTTGACGGCGTTCCAGCCCGTCAGGCGGTGGCCGATCGAGACGTAGCGCGTCATGCCAAAGTCCTCCGGGTTGAGGATCTCGTACGTCGACGGGTTGTTGAGGATCGCCTTGGCGTGGATGCCGGCCTTGTGCGTGAACGCGCACCAGCCGGTGATGTAGTTGTTGAACGGCACCTGGATCTCGACCGCCTCGGCGACGAGGTTCTCGATCTCACGCAGCATCGGCAGGTTGTACTTGGCCTTGACACCCTCCGGGTCGGCCGTGTACATGCGCGCGACGAGCCCGCCGAGCGGGGTGATACCGTTACGCTCGCCGATGCCGAGCACCGACGTGTCAATGTGCGTCGCGCCAGCCTCGAGCGCCGTGTAGGCGTTGGCGATCGCGCATCCGGTGTCGTTGTGGAAGTGCGTCTCGATGTCGCACGAGACGACGCCGCGGAGCGTCCGCACGAGCTCGTACACCTGCCGCGGGTTCGCGCAGCCAACGGTGTCGGCGACGCCGACGCGGTTGACGCCGATCTTGTCGACGGCGCGGTACAGGTGCAGGAGGTCGACGAGGTCGGATCGGAACGAGTCTTCCGACGAGAAGCGAACCTCGATGCCCTTCGACTTGACGTACTGGATGACTGCGATGCGGGCGAAAGCGCAAGTCAACAACCAGCTCCCTTCTCGTGATGCGAGCGAGCATTTGAACAAACCCTCAAGCGCCGTCTTCTCGATGTAGGCCATGTCCTTGCCGTGCGAGAACTCGCGCAGGAACGACGACGTGCCGATGACGACATCGACACCGTCAACACCTCCAGCCACGACGCGCCAAAGACTCGTCAACTCTGCAGACAGCGCGCAAGGCAGACGAAAAGGCGTACCAGTCTCGACGGCGATGCGGGCGTCGTCCATGTGGCAGCGGATGTGGGTAAGGATCCTGCGAGGCAGCGCAGATGAGCAAGCGATTAGCCTTCCGTTCTTGCAAACCCTTGCCGCAGTTGGCCTATTCCGTAACTCCCTCTCCGACGCTTCCACTCCCACAAGGATGAGACGGGGACGCACTTGGACCTCTTGAGACCCATCTTGCAGATGGCCTCGCAGTCGGCACGCGACTCGGGCGACGCAGCAGGCGACGTGAGCTCGATGTACTCGACGCCGAAGTCGTCGAGCGCGCGGGCAATCTTCATCTTGGTCTGCAAGCAT
Source organism: Cystofilobasidium ferigula (assembly GCA_014825675.1). Taxonomy (NCBI): domain Eukaryota; kingdom Fungi; phylum Basidiomycota; class Tremellomycetes; order Cystofilobasidiales; family Cystofilobasidiaceae; genus Cystofilobasidium; species Cystofilobasidium ferigula. The sequence goes on from MVAM01000145.1 coordinate 3,908, forward strand.
GAGGACCGAGGCGTCCGGAGAGGAATCGAGAGGGCGGCGGCAGGTCGTTGAGGAGGATCGAGTCAAAAAGTGGAGGGGCGGGGGAGGTGGCGGCGAGGCAGGCGGCGACGTCAGGCGCAGGGAGTGGGATTCAAGCTGCTGATTAGCAAGCTGCGAGAGCCGCGCGGGCGCAACACCGGCGAACACAGGAACAAGGACGGACCTCGAGGTTGAAGAAGGCGTTGGCGAACTGCTCGCCCTCGCGCAGGGTCGACTCAATGATCTTGAAGTTGCGGACGTTGGAGAGGAAGTCGGCGGGGTGAGGGCCGTACGGCGTCGTCGTCGTGACCGAGCCCTACGACACGAGAGCATCCAGTCAGCTCCCCGATCTCCAGGAGCCAGCAGATGCATAGAGGAACGCTGGTAGACAGCGCTCGTTGTTCGAGGCGGAAGGAGGACTGACGGCATGCTGGCCGTTGGGCTGGCTCTTGGCCTTGCCGTTCGGCGCCTCGACCGTCTCGGTGTGGACCGTCTCGGTCAGGTCGATGGCGACCATGTCCTCCTTGGCGACAGGGCCGGAGCTCGGGTCGGCGTCGTGGGCACAGGCGGACATTCTGGACGAGGAAAGGAAAGGGAAGGAAAGGGAGGATAGGTGGGGGAGGGGTCGTGGGCTGATGCGCGCGCTTCAAAATCGGCTGGCGCGCCCCGACGAACGCGGGCGACCCCCGGCCCTGACTCACGGCATCCAAGGGGTACGGCCTTGCTCCGACGCCACTTCAGGCAGCTGCATCAGGGCGGCACTGAGGACGATGCGCCGATTCCGTCTTGGATGAGCGGGCTGAAGCTCGGGTTGCGGTCCTGCGAGTTCGCTCACACGCTCGCCCCTCCACCCCCCGTCTACCGGCACTTCGGACCCTGCGCCTTGCCATCTGCCGCGGAAAGGAGATCGTCATGTCGTCAGGATGGGCAGGCCGGCAGGAGTACAACGAGCGTGTGGAGCAGAGAGTCGCGCCGTGCGCAGAGAGACATGAAGGGTTTAACAAAATCTACAACTAGCTGGGCATGTAGAAAGTGGCATACGAGGTACGAGGTGAGTACAGGGTAGGAGGAGATTGTTCGGTGGTGAGAAAACAAAATGTAGCAATGATGAAAGGGGGGGGGGACGTCCGTGCGTCGTAGAGGCGGAGGAGGATGGGGGGAAGCGTTCGAAGGAAGAACTGCAACGCAGGCCATCGTCAGCACCCACGCGGAAGGCAAGAACGGAGGACGTACATGTCTAAGCGGACTGCAGGTCGTAGTACGACTCCGGTCGGCTCGTCTCTTGCCAATGGCGCTCGCGCTCCCACTCGGCCCAGCGCTTCGTACACAACCACCAAGACACCGTCAGCCGCGCGCCGCGAGCGCAAGAGCAGGATGGACGCATACATACCTTCATGACGATCTGCGACGGGTCGAACTCGCCGTCCCTATCGCCGTGCCCTGTGCCGCCCGAGACCTCGCCCTGGACCTTGCGTGTCTCGCCCCAGGAGAAGTCGTCCATGTTCCAGTACCTACAGCGCGCACAAGTCAGCGCTTGAGCAAAAGGGGAGCGCAGGAAGTAAAAGGACGTACGAGTACACGGGCAGGACGAAGTTCCAGATCGGGAGCGAGAAGAGATAGATGAGCTGTCGCGCGAGACGTTCGGAGGGTCGGTCTAAGCGATCGCAATAGACAACAAGAGGGAAGGCGCACCATCCAACCAACGTAGATCCAGCGTCGGGAGGTGATGACGATCAGCACGGCAGGCAGGCCGAGGATGAGCTGTAGCGCAGCGATGAGCGTCAAACGCGCGCGCAGGCCAGCGTAGGGCCGCCAACAGACGCACCGCAAGAAGGATGAGCGAGATCGTTGGCGTCGTCTGCGACGGGATGATCGAGATGACGACGATGTAGATCGTGAACGAGATGGCGGCAGGAAGGGCAAGCGTGCCGACGAGGTCGACGAACACCTGCAGGACCGCAGGGCTGTCAGCCATGAGCAGGGCGCGACGATCGGGGCCGAGCGCACGACAAACCTGCGGACGAGGTTCGGTTAGCTCTGCGCAAAAGCTGGAAATTGCAGGAAATTGACGCACTGCATCGAGAAGCAGAACGTGCCGCACAAGTTGTGCACGAACAGCAGCTCGAAGAGGTTGTGGATGGTCGAGTCTGGATGCGCCACAACACCTTCAGCTTTGCGGTGCAGGGCACTGAGGAAGAGAAGGGGAGACGCACTGATCCACCGCCGGCGCTGACTCAGGAGGACGCGGAACGTGTCCGGCACGACCGTTTTGCACACCGCCTGCGGCAGGAACCTAGGCCACCGACCCCTCGTCAGTTCTCGCTTGTGCACGAGGGAGAGAGAGAAGGATGGCACGCACATCATCTTGCGGTGCGGGAAGGTCCGGAGCATGAGCGTCGACAGGTAGCGGTCTTCGCCGAGCAGGAGCAGGTTCTTTTTGCTGTTGGGCAGTGCGATGTCAGCGGAGCCGCAGAAGTTGAGGTTAAGAAGGCGCACTGGAGCGAGTCGACAACGTTCTCCGAGTACGCCTCGACCTGCAGCCCTTTTCCATCTTCAGCGCCATGCAAGAATGCTGGGAAGCCAAACAGGACGCACAATGTCTGGGGACGCAAGAATCGGAATCCAGAAGTCGCTCGAGCCCTTGCGCACCTTGATGCGGTACATCGAAAAGCAGCCGGGGAGGCAGGTCACGCCGCCAAAGACCGACTCGAAGCCCTGCGCAGGAGAGGGCGGAGTCAGCTCAGGGCGGTCGGGTAAGCATGACAAGGACCGACCTTCTGTGAGTGGTGGCTGATGTAGTATTCGAACACTGCCCGCGCAATGTCAGCAATGCTCCTTGGAGATCAAAAGGCCATGGCGGCGCACCCTGGATCATCGTCACCCACGTCTTCGTCTTGTTGGCAATTTTCGTCTCTCCGCATAGGCCCATGATGCGCTGCGCGGGGAAGATCAAGGAGCACGGTGAGCAGGCCTGTGCCCAGATGCCGTGACGACCCACGCACCTGGTCCTTGTACATGGCAGCACTTACTGCGAAGAGCGCACTTCAGCTTTGTGGGGAGGCGCAGGAGGAAGGAGGAGACGCACTGCGGGTGATGCTGTCCGGGAAGACCTTGGTGTCGGCGTCGACGCAGAGAACCTGCTCATACCGATCGGGTGTGATGCCGGTGACCTATGCACACCACGCCCGTCATCAGCCCCAACCGGCAGGCCGGGAAAAGGAAGGGGGACTCGCGCGCCAGAACGCATTGAACAGCTCGACCTCCATCGCCGTCATGCGCTCATCGAACAGCGCCTTCTGGAGGAACGCCATCAGTACGATCTGCGAGTCGCGCTTGCCGCGGTTGCCCGGTTTGGCGTCGCTGGCTTCCTGCGCGTTGCCGACCTTAGCGACGAGAACGATGGGCACGCGCTGCTGCCTGAGGAACACGAGCTCGGCGTGAGCCGAACGGGACTTGGGGAGAGGTAGAGGGGCAGGCGCACTTGGACACCTCGACCGTCGCGTCGTCATAATCGTAAAAGCCGGCAAACACCTTGGCTTGGTTGAGTTTCTTGTGCCCATCGGCAATGGCGATGTAGCTGCGGGGCTCGACCTCGTCCGCGGGGACGATAAGGTCTCTCATCATCCCGAGGACGATGTCCGGCGTGAAGAGGTCGCTGCCGCCTGCGTAGAAGGGCGGCAGTCAGCGGCGGATGCAGACGGCCAAGGAGGGAGGGAAGAAAACCGCACTTCCCCGGACCATGCCGTCGGCGACGACGAGGATGCAAGCGTGGCTCTTTGGGTAGTCTGTCGTTGCCAGGCTGTCGAGTGTCGTCCGCAGCCCCTCGACCGTCTCGCTGTACGCCGTGACGAGGCAGATCGTCTGCGCCAGCGGGAAATTGAAAGGCTCGTAAGACAACGGAGGCTGCGAAATGACGTTGTCGAGCGGCCAGGGGCAGGCCGACGAGAGCGAGTAGGTGTCCGTTGGAGTGGACGGCGTGTAGGGCAGGACGAAGGGCTGCGCGCGGGCGGTAGTGGCGTAGTAGAACGACTCCGTGCGACTGCGGCTCATGCCTCGACCCGGTCGGACCGACCCACCGCCTCCGAGCTCGCTGCCAGGGGCAGAGTACATCGTCCCAGGTCGGCCGATCTCCACCCTCGAGAAGCGCGACGTCTTCGGCATCGTCCACGCAGAGCCCTTCTTGCTGCTCGCGTTGCCGGCGTAGGTCGAGACGTTGGGCCGATAGCGCGAAGGGGCGACGCGGTAGATGTCCTGCGATCGTGAGTGAGTCTTCAGCGTGAGCGACGGTCGGAAAACAGGGTGAGCGGACGCACCTCGGTCCAGTTCTCGATGGCCTCGGCGCGCTTCGTCCGCTCGGCGTACGACTCGCCCGGGAACGAGGCGAGCCGCCAGGACAGGAGCCAGCCAAAGGTGACGGCCATGGCGAACTGCACGAGAAGGCCGCAGGATCGTCAGCAAGCGCGGGATGGTCGCAGGCGGAAGCAGCGGACGCACCTTGATCGCGACGATGCCGATGATGAACACGAGTGAGACGTACAGCACGACCTCGCTCGCCATACACCCGATGCTCTCGCCCGAGATGAACCCGACGCTCACGACGTCGCTGAGGCAGCCGAATTCGCGGTCGAGCCCTTCGCGCATGCCGAGGTACGTCAGGTCGAGCCCGCGCCAGGTCGTCGCGTTCGCGGGCGAGGGCGAAGCCATCTCGTCAAACAGCGCAGGGTAGTCGACGAGTGAGCGCTGAAGCCAGGTCACGAGCGACAGGTCGAGGACCTTCCTGCGTGTAGCACGCGGTGTTCAGGCGCCGTCGGCGAACGCTCGGAGAGGGCTCACGGAGATGTGCAGGACGAACCCCTTGTACACCGCCAGGTTGCGGCCGCCATCCTTGATATCCTCCCAGTCAAAGTAGACCTGCCCCTGTCTCCCGAGCCCTTCGAGCTGCGCGCGCGCGCCGCCCGCTGTGTGGCACTGGTACGCGTTGGTCGCGTTGGCCGCGTTGACTGTCGAGGTCCCGTTTTGCGGGCGCAGGTTGCACGGCATATACCACGCCATCCGGTTGCCTTCGTGCGGAATCGGCGAGTCCTCGACGGGCGTGATGAGCCCTAGGCACTGTTCGTTGACGCGCTGGAAGAGGAACGACGCGTCCATCCCGCCAGCCAGCCACGGGTCCGTGAACAGCGGATTGGTCGAGCCGTTGAAGACGCCGAAGGGCGGATGGTTCCAGTTGCCAAGGTCGTACGTGTAGCCCTGAATGATGAGCGAGCCGGTCGGGATCGTGCCCGCGCGGTAGCGGTTGACGGGCGTGCCGCACTGAGCGCCAATTTCGAGGCTCATCAGCGAGAAGCGGGGGAGAGTTCGGGGGGAGAAGGGAAACTCAACGACCGCCTGGGTGAAGCCAAATGTCAGGAAGCCGACGACTGTCGTGCGGAAGGGAGGAGGTCAGCATCGGCACCAGCACGGCGGACAGAAAGAGAACGACGTACAGCCCATGACGGCCAGGATGATCGACACAAGCCCCATCTTTTCCCTCCAGGCGCGCTGCGAGTCGACCGTCCGCTTGCCTAACGTATGTACATGCCAGTCGCATATTCAGCCTTATTCGGAAAAGACAGAGGAGGAGGATGCAGCAGACGCACCGAACACTCCGCGCAGCACGACGCCAGGGACGAGGCACGTGAGGAGCCAGCAGTAGACCATCCAGCCGTCGAGCGGACCGTTGCCGGCGACGACCTTGCGGAACCCCCTACGCTCCCTTTGTCCCGTGCCGCCCTCGCCACCGCCCTTCGCCTGCTCTGGTGGCAGCCGCTGCATCTTGAGCCGGCGCTTCCGGGCGTGCTGCTGCTCCTCGCCCGGGTGGTTGACCGCGCGGTGCCCGTCGTCCAGCGACGACGAGCGTGCGAGGATGCTGTCGCCCCTGCGGAGGGGGTGAGAGGCGGACTGTTGCTGCTGCTGCTGCTGCTGCTGCTGGGCGGCGGACGGGGCGGCCGACATTGGAGGGCGGGAGGGGACGAGCTGCGTACTGCGTCCGCGGGATGCCGGCGGTGCGGGCTGCTGCAGGCGGCGCGGCTCGCCCTGCTGTTGCTGCTGCTGCTGCTGCTGCTCGAGGTCGTCCGGCATACCTGAAGCGTGCTCTCGAGATGTGCGGTGAGCTGGCTGGGGTGACGGACGGCCGTCAGCGGCCTGAGCCATCCCCTGACCGGGGCTGGGCGTTGTCCAGGTGCAGGGGCGTGCGCTCGGCTCGGCGACGCAAGCGACAACTGTCATCCAACACGTTTTCATGCCGTACACATGAATAGCTCAGGGCTTGCAGAGACGAGGCAGATAGAGAAATGGCATGAGAATCCCAGGCACCTTTGCTGACAGGCGCCTTTACAACCGAGCAGACAAAAAGCTCCCCATGACAGAAGACCGCGCGGCTGCGCCCGGTCCCGCCCTCGAGCCCAAGCGGTCTCAGACGACCGTCTTGTACGCGCCCTCACGCGAGGTCGAGCCCTCGCCGCGGGCGATCTTACCCTCGGCATGCTTCTTGATGCGGATGCTCTCGATGGCTGCGCGCACAGGAAAGCGGGAGTCAGCAGGGGCGCGAGAAAGCAAGCAAGGGGTGGCGATGCGAGACGCACTGATGAAACCCGAGGTAGCCTCCGGCTCGAAACCACCCTAGAAGGACAGGGGCAGCAAGTGTCAGCGGCCGCGGAAGAAGCGAGCAACGAGACAAAGGGCACGTACAAGCTCGTCCATCGAGGCGAACTTCTCGTCGTAGAGCGCCTGCAGCAAGCGCGAGACACACAATCAGTCTACGTCCAGCTATCGATCGAGCCGCAAGGCATGTACCTCAGTCTCCGAGTAGCGACCCTCAACAATCGTGTTGCCCTTGTAGAGCGCAAGGCGGACGGTGCCGTTCACCGTCTTCTGCGACGCGGGGATCGCAGCCGTGATGAACTCGCGCTCGGACGACCACCAGTAGCCGTTGTAGAGCAGGTCGGAAAGCGAGGCCGTGACGAAGCGGTCACGGAGGCGGCGGACCTCACGGTCGAGCTGCGGTGCGGCGCGAAGCAGGAGCGACGTCAGCGGTCGGCGCGGGCAGGTCAAAGAGACGCGACAGGGAAAGGACGCACAGTAAGACCCTCGAGGTCCATGTGGGCGACGCGGAGGATGGTCGCGCCGGGCGACTCGTAGCATCCGCGCGACTTGACGCCGATGAACCGGTTCTCGACAATGTCGATACGGCCGACGCCGTGTGCGCGGGCGAGCGCGTTGAGCGTCATGAAGACATCGACGGCGTCCGTCACCTCCTTCACGGGCTTGCCATCCGCGCCGAGGACAACGACCTTGGTGGGGATGCCCTTGGTGAAGGTCACCTCGAGGCGCTCGGGCGTCTCAGGCGCGTCCTCCGGGTTCGTCGTCAGCTTCCACATGTCGCGAGGGGGCGTCGTGTTGGGGTTCTCGAGGATGCCGGCCTCGTACGAGATGTGGAAGAGGTTCTCGTCTGATGATCGGTCAAAGAAAGCAAGCGGCCAGGGGTCAGCGTGAGCGCTGGGTCTCGTGGGGACGCGAGTAGCAAGGACGCACCCGTCGACCACGGCTTGGCGGCGGTCTGGACGACGGGGATGCCCTTCTCGGCGGCGTACTCGAGCAGGGCCGAGCGTCCGGGGAAGCGGTTGTAGAAGACGGGCAGGCGCCACGGGGCGATGACCTTGATGTCGGGCTTGAGGCCGTAGAACGCGAGCTCGAAGCGGACCTGGTCGTTGCCCTTGCCGGTGCAGCCGTGCGAGACAAAGTCGCAGTTCTCCTGCTCGGCAACCTCCATCATGCCGCGCGCAATGACCGGGCGGGCGAGCGACGTGCCGAGCAGGTAGACACCCTCGTAGATGCAGTTGGCCTGGACGGCCGGGTAGATAAGCTCCTCGACAAACTCGCGGCGCAGGTCCGCCAGGATGTACTTCTCGGCTCCGCAAGCGAGCGACTTCTTGCGGGCGATCTCGAAGTCCTGTTGGTCGGCGGCGGTGGCGCACGCAAGAGAAAGAATGCGACGAGGAGCGAAGGCGCAGGCGACCGACCGATAAGGCCCACCGGTCAAACGGACGGGACGACGACGACGACGACGCGAAGCAGCACAGCGACCGCACCAGGGTGGAGAAGAGCAAGGGAAGCATGCGGTCAGCGATCCTGCTCTGCTCGTCGTTATCGGCTTCCGAGCGCGAAAAGGCGCCGCCGCGCCCAGCAGGTCCGCTGTGCTTCCCTCCCAGCCCATCATCGAAAAGAGCCTCGACGCACCTCATCCTGTCCGACATCGGCCATGTAGCAGACGACGGTGTAGCCCTCGTCGATGAGCCAGGCGAGGATGCACGACGTGTCTGACAGGCGCGAGCGCAGAAACGGGCAGAGAGGATCCAAAAAGTCGAGTCAGTACGCGCGCGCGGGCGCGCAGGCCAGGCGCAAGAGAGAGAAGAAAAGACGGACCGAGGCCTCCAGAGTAGGCGAGCAGGACGCGGCCCTTGGAGCCGGGAGCGATCTTGTCAGACATGGCGAGCGAGCGAGCGAACGAGCAAGGGAGGGAGATGGGTTGGTGGGGGGTTTCGGGCTGAGATTGCAAGCGAGGCGCGCGGCCAAAAGGGCGGCGGCCCCGATTGCAATTCGAATTACAAAAATGTTACACTTTTTGTTACTCCTCGCGCTTCGGCCACGACGGTTGAAGCAGCGAGGCAGCATCTCCATCCGACCCCAGCCCCCAGACTAGCAAGCCACGAACGATGGACGACGCTGCTGCTGCTGCTGCTGCTCCTCCCGCACCTGCTCCTGCAGCTGCGCCCTCGTCTGCGCCTGACGCTGTTGCAGCAGTAGAGGAGCAGCCGACTTCGACCGAGGCCGTCGCAGAGCCTGCTGCCGAGACGACGCCTGCTGCTACTGCTGCTCCGGATGCTGCTGCTGCTTCCGACGCTGCGGCCGCCACGCCCGTATCCGAGCCGAGTCCCGCACCCGAAAAGCAGCCTGCTCCTGCTACTGCCGCCGCTGCTGCTGCTGCTGCTCCCCCTCCTCCGTCTGCCGTGCGCGACCTGGCCACTCCGACACCGTCCACCCCTGCTGGTACACCCCCACCACCAGCCAAGGTCGAAGCGAGCGAGAAGCAGCAGGGGGAGGAGAAGCAGGAGGTGGTGCCGCTGCCGGAGGGACTGACTGAGAGCAGTCCGAGCGTCAGGCGAGAGGTCGGCGCAGTTGCCAGCTGGCGAGCCAGTCAGTCCACTCAACCTCCTTCCTTGCTGAAGGATCGGCGCGCACGATGGACGCTGACTGCCAACCTTGCCGGCAGACTCGAAGGACCCGCACGCGATCCTGTTGCTCATTCAGTCGTGTACCACGCACGCCGATTTGCCCGACGCGCGCGCATGGTACAACGCCTTCTTCGCGCTCCAGCCGACCGCCGCACCGCAGTACCTCGCGCTCGTCGAGCTCGAGCTCGCGCACGAGAACTTTGCAGAGGCCGAGGAGGTGTTCAAGCAGGCGTTCTCGCGCGAGGTCGGAAAGGAAGGGAGAGGTGGGCCGTGCTTTCCTCTCGCTTACCCGCCGCTGTGGAGTGAGTCCGCTTTTCTTTCGCTGCTCGACGTCCGTCCGGGCGGCGAGCGGGTTAGGTTCCTTGCACGGGCAAACGCATACATGGCTCGTTCTTTCTCTTTTGACCAACTCTGGTGCAGGGGCGGCTGTGGGCGCCGGGTCAGAGAGCTGCTTCAGAGGGATGCCCACAAAGGCTCAAGCTCGTTCAGTTCACTGACCTAGCATCTCGTACCCTTTGCGTCTACCCCTCTATCCGTTGCTCCCCCCCTCTCCCCCTCTCCATTACAGCGTCGTATCTACACTACATCCGGCGCCAGAACCCGCTCCCTCCGATCCCGCCGACAGCGACGACCCTCCCCTCGGCGTACCTCGCGGCCCGGCTCGCCATCACGCAGGCGTACGAGTTTGCGCTCGTCCACGTTGGGCTCGACCCGTACTCGACGCCGATCTGGCGCGAGTACCTGACGTTCCTGCGGGAAGGCGAGACGAGGAGCGCATGGGAGGAGCAGGGGAAATGCACGGAGGTCCGGAGCGCAGTGGCCAGGGCCGTGAAGGTGCCGATGGAGGGGATCGAGGAGATCTGGAGGGAATACGACCAGTTTGAGAGCAGCGTCAACCGTGTGACGGTCCGTCCTTGTCTCCGCTTGCTTCGCACGTGCTCCCGCTGACGCTTCCGTGCAACGCTTCCGGAATCCGTCGCAGGCCAAGAAGTTCCTCGCCGAGCGCTCGCCGACATACATGACGTCCCGCTCCCTCTTGAAGGACCTGCGCTCCAAGCTGCCCCCTTCAGCCGCGCTCTTCCCCCCGGCTGTCCCGAGCCAGCCGACTTGGAGCGACGCGGACAAACTAACGGTCAGGCGCTGGCGCGAGTACGTCGAGTGGGAGAAGACGAACCCGCTGGGCTTCGAGGGCGACGACGAGGGGGAGTGGAAGAGGAGGGTTGGGTATGCACTGAAGAAGGCGGTCGGCGGCGAGGGCCGGTACTACCCGGAGCTCTGGTACGTCTTCCTCATTGCCTCTGCCCTACCCGTTAACGGTCTACTCACGTCGACTTCACTGTCTGCAGGCACATGGCCGCCGAATGGGAGCGTCAAGAGGACCGCACGGACGACGCGATCGGCTTCCTCAAGTCGGGTCTGCATGCCAACCCGACTTCGTTCCTGCTGACATTCGCGCTCGCCGAGCTCGAGGAGGGGCGCAAGGAGCTCCCAGCGGCACACTCGACGTTCATGACGCTGCTCGACGCGCTCTCTGCGGACCTGACGGCACTTAAGAAGTCGATCGACGACGAGGTGAAGGACGTGCTAGCATCGCTCAACGCAGGGTACGCCGCGGCCGCTGCGGCCGGCAGTGGGAGCAACGGCGTCGGCACGGGCTCGGTCGGAGGCGGCAACGCCGGTGGAGAGCCCGACATGGTCGACATCGCCGAGCTGCTCCGCGGGCAGGAGCGCGAGAAGCGCGAGAAGGAGAAGGCGGTGCGCGAGAAAAGGGCAAAGGAGGTCGAGGAGAAGGAGCGCGGCGCGGGGCTCGTCTGGATCATGTACATGCGCTTCGCCCGGCGCTCGGAGGTGCGTCCATTTCCCCCGCAGGCTTCACCGCATCGCAGCGCTCACCTTTGTCTTCGCCTCGCCGTCTTTTCAGGGTATCAAGTCCGGCCGAGCCGTCTTCGCTAAGGCGCGTAAGTTCCCGCACGCGACTTGGCAGGTCTTCGAGGCGTCTGGTTCGTAGCCCTTCTCCCTCAGTCAACGTCCTGAAGCATGCTAATGCCCCTCTCCCCCTCAATACCAGCCCTCATCGAGTACCACTGCAGCAAAGACCCGGCCGTCGCGACCCGCATTTTTGAGCTGGGGCTCAAGATCTTTGGCGAGCGGCTTGAGTTCGTCGACCGGTACCTTGCGTTCCTCATCATGATCAACGACGACCAAAGTGCGTTGGCTTGCTGCGCTCAGCCTCTTCGTACGCTTACTGACACGAGCTTCCGCCTGCAGACGCGCGCGTGCTGTTCGAGAAGAGCGTGACAAAGTTCAGGCCGGAGGAGAGCAGGGGCCTGTGGGAGCGCTGGGCGCGATACGAGTACCTGTTTGGCGACTTGTCGGTAGCGCAGCGGTTGGACGCGCGCTTCCTCGAGGCCTTCCCCAAAGGTACGTCGCCTTCGTTTCGCTCAGCGATTGCGGGCGAGGCGGTTTACCTTCCCTCCCTGTTCGGCCTCTCTTGCAGATTCAATCACCAAGAACCTTGCCCGCCGCCACTCATACATCGGTATCGACGAGATCGCCCGCGTCGACCTCGGGTTCGGCGTCCGCTCGCACACGGGGAGCGTGCCGACCGGCCCTCGGATGACCATGGGGACGCAGCCGCCGACTGCGCCTGCCGCTTCTGCTGGTGCTGCTGCTGCTGGCAGCGCTATCCCGACGGGTCCCAGGTCGCAGATTCCACTCGGCGCTGCTGCTTCGATTACGGCGCCGGCTGGTGCGGTTCACTCGCCTGTACCGGCTCCTTTGGCTGCGCGCCCTGCAGTGCCAGCCACGATCGCACCTCCCCCTGTTGCACAGCCGGTCGTCACCGCGCCCTCCCCCGTTCCCTCTCCGGCCAAGCGGCCGCTCGAGGACGCCCGCCACCCGTCGGTTGACCCGAGCGACCGCATGTCGCTGCGCAACGAGCCCCTGTCCAAGCGGCACCGCGCAGAGTCGCCTGCTGTGCCTGTTGCTCCACCGGCTGGGCCGGCGGGCGTGCAGGTCAAGCGCGAGCAGAGCCCGATGGTCCAGAAGATCCCCGAGCCGCACAAGAGCACTTCGAAGCACAAGGCGACGCTCGGCTGGTTCGCAGGGCTCCTGCCGCCGCCACAGATGTTTGACGGTTCGTCCCTTTGCGTACCCGCGATGCAAGTCAACCGTTACTTACATCGCGTCTTCGCTCCGCAGGACCCATCTTCCCGGTGGAGGAGGTCATGAACGCCATCGCGTCGAGCCGGATCACGCCCATCGCCGCGCCGCCGCCGAGCGTCCCTCCGCCAGCGATCGGTGCGTCCTCTCTATCCACCCCCTCCCAATCCAACTGACCGCTTTTCCCGTTGATCGCAGCAGCACCGGCGCACGCCCCTCCAATGGGTGCAAGCGGCGGCTACTACAACCACCAGCAGCCGCAGTACGCCCAGCCTCCGCCATCGCACTACCAGCAGCAGCAGCAGCAGCAGCACGCGCGCGCGCCCGCGCACGGGTACGGACCGGCGGCGGGGCAGGGTCCTCGTGCGGGTGGATGGCGGCGGTGATGAGCGAGGACGGAAGGGGAGCGATCTGCCATGCATCTTACACGCTTGTTGGATGAGGAGGGGGAGAGGTGTGAGCGCGGGTGCGCGCAGGGTGGCATCGCCTTCCTCGCCTCGCGAGATAGGTGACAGGTGGCAGGGTGGACGCAAGCAATGAATGGCCTGTATCTCTGCTCATCCGGGACGACCATGCTGAACTTGTGGGTGTCGAGCGTTGGAAGTGGCCCGGTGTTTGTCGTCCAGCCGCTTTTCGTGGGCATGACGGCGCCCTGCCCTTGTGCTTCCTGAGCCACATCCATCCCCTTCCACCTGTAGCAGACGCATGTCGTTCAACCCCAACGCCCCGTCCTTCACCTTCCAGCCCGGTGCGGGCTCCTTCGTCCCGCGCTCCCAGCAGCAGCAGCAGCAGCAGCCGTTCGACCCGTCGCAGCAGCCCCAGCAGCAGCAGCCGGGAGGCTACCCTCAGTACGGCCAGTACCAGCAGCAGCCGCAGTACGGCCAGTACCAGGGCGGCGGCTACGGCGGCTACCAGGGTGGAGGCTACCAGGCCGGAGGAGGCTACCAGCCCCACGGCGGCTACCAGGGGGGATACCAGGCCGGAGGAGGCTACGGAGGCCAAGGCTTCCAGCCGCCCCAGGTCCAGCCCCGGTACGCCTCGCCCTCGGCTGCTGCCGGTGGCCCGTCGCAGGCCGAGCAGCTCGCGTCCCTCCCTCCGAAGGTGCTCTCGCTCGGTGGCGGCGGTGCGACCAGGCCGTCGCAGGCTGAGCAGCTCGCCGCGCTCCCGCCCAAGGTGCTCTCGCTCGGAGGAGGTGGCGCCGCCGCCGCTGCGCCCAAGCCGTTCGTGAGGAAGGAGGCAACCGAGGCTCCCAAGCCGGCAGCGACGCTCTCGCTCGGTGGCGCGAAGACGGACAAGCCCAAGGTCGTCTCGCTCGGGGCGAAGCCGACGCCTGCTGCTGCCCCTGCCGCTGCTGCCCCTGCGCCTGCCGCGCCTGCCGCTCCTGCCGCCGCCGCCGTTGCTCCCGCTGCTGCCCCCGCTCCCGCCGCTGCCGCTGCTCCCGCGCCCAAGAAGGCCCAGGACTCGGCCACGTACAACGCCTTCTCGCGACAGTCCGCGTCCACCAACTCTGACGCTGTCCTCGCTGAGGCCCAGAAGCACCTCGACGAGGACGTCCTCAAGGACCTTTACGGCGGCCGCAAGGAGGATGAGAACGCCAAGGAGCATATGAGTGCGTCTCCCCTCGCACTTCTTCTCTGTTGCAAGGCCTGACGAATCCATGCGTCTCCCTGCCAGACCTGGTCTTCATCGGTCACGTCGACGCGGGCAAGTCGACGATGGGCGGCCAGCTCCTGTACCTGACGGGCATGGTCGACAAGCGCACGCTCGAGAAGTTCGAGAAGGAGGCCAAGGAGGCCGGCCGAGAGTCGTGGTACCTCTCGTGGGCGCTCGACTCGACGCCGCAGGAGCGCGCAAAGGGAAAGACCGTCGAGGTCGGACGTGCGTACTTTGAGACTGACAAGCGGCGATACACGATCCTCGACGCGCCGGGGCACAAGACCTACGTCCCTAGCATGATCTCGGGTGCCGCGCAGGCCGACGTCGCCCTGCTCGTGCGTTCGCTGCCCTGCTTGCTCCTTCACTCAGCCTGGACCGCCCACTGACTACCCCTTCGTGGCACCTTGCAGGTCATCTCGGCTCGAAAGGGTGAGTTTGAGGCCGGCTTCGACAAGGGCGGTCAGACGCGCGAGCACGCCCAGCTCGTCAAGACGGCCGGCGTCACCCGGCTCATCATCGTCGTCAACAAGATGGACGACCCGACCGTCAACTGGGAGCAGGAGCGGTGCGTTTTTGTCTACCTGTGCTTCTGCCTTTGCGAGCCATTCGCTGATGGTGTCCCGTTAACTGGAACGCCAGATTCGACTTCATCAAGACGCAGCTCACCAACTTCCTCAAGAAGGGCATCTTCAACCCCAAGGACGTTACCTTCATCCCCGTCTCGGCTTTCACCGGCGCAAACATGAAGGAGCAGGTCTCCAAGGAGGTCTGCCCGTGGAACACGTCGCCGTCGCTGCTCAACTTCCTCGACGGCATGAAGGCGCCGGACCGCAACATCGTGCGTCTGATCTTCTTGAGTCTGCTATCAATGAACAAGAGCGCGGTGCTGACATACTGCTGCTTGGCGCTCCTTGCTCGGCAGAACGGACCCGTCATGCTGCCAATCTCGGAGAAGTACAACGACCTCGGCACCATCATTGTCGGCAAGATCGAGTCGGGCCGCATCTACAAGGGCGACACGCTGCTGATGATGCCCAACCGGGTGCGTTCTTCCTCTCGTCGCGGCAGGAATAAGCCGTGATCTGACTGACATCTCGCTGTGCAATCATAGACGTCGGTCGAGGTGACGACAATCTACGACGAGGTCAACGAGGAGCTCGAGGCCGCCTTCTCGGGCGACAACGTTCGCATCCGCCTCAAGGGCGTGACGGACGAGGACGTCACCCCCGGCTACGTGCTCACGAGCCCGCAGAAGCCGATCAAGACGACGACGCAGTTCCAGGCACAGCTCGCGATCCTCGAGAGTAAGAGCATCATCTGCGCGGGTTACTCGTGCGTCATGCACGCCCACACCGCGGCCGAGGAGGTTACGCTCGTTGTGAGTTTCACCCTCACCTCTACCTGCGCTCTACTCTGCGACAAGGCCCTGACCCGGCGTCTTTTGGATTGCCCTTGCGCAGAAACTGCTGCACTACCTCGAGGCCAAGACGGGCCGCAAGTCCAAGAAGCCGCCTCAGTTCGCAAAGACGGGCCAGCAGATCATTGCGCTCATCGAGACGACGCAGACGGTCTGCCTCGAGAAGTTTGCCGACTACCCCCAGCTCGGCCGGTTCACGCTGCGCGACGAGGGCAAGACGATCGCAATTGGCAAGGTCACGAAGGTGCGTTCTCCTCTTTTCTCCTGACGCAGTAGCAAGAGCTGATGCGTATCATCGTGCTCGGCCCGTCACAGCTCATCACGCCCAAGGAGCTTGCCGACGCCGTGCCCGATGTGGGTGCGCTCGCGCTCGGCGACTCGACCGCTTAAGCGTAGACACCCCAAACCGGCGTGCGCCGCCAGAGATGCCCCCCCCTTGGATCTACAATGCGACCTCTTCCAAAGCTAGCCTGTATGAAGAGCGGCAGCTGAGTGCTTTCATGCGAGGGGACTGCGCTGGATGTCCTTGCGAGGACGTGGACTGAAGGGATTGTGTCAGGACAACTACTGCGCGCGACCTGCCGGCGTATGGATTGTGAGTTGAGAGGTCTGCCGTAGCCGCGCTTTGATCGGCCAACAGCACAATCAGGAGCGCTGCAATCCAGACGTCAGCAAGAGTGCCGACAGGACGAGATCGCGATGGACGAATGTGGTCATTCGAGGACGGGAAGTAGCAAGGCGCAGCTCGCTCCTCCCGCCCCTTCTCCGCCAACATCGACTCCGCCCCTTCTCCCCCCCCCCCCCCTTACCAGCCGCGATGGACCCGGACCTGCCCCGACGCTTCCCATCGCACCCGCCTTCAGGCGCCCTCCGCTCACCTTTTGCAGCCGAGGACGACATCCGCCCCGTCCCTTCGTCGTCAGGGCTCAACAGGAACGACGGGCAGACGGCGGACGACGCGGTGCGGGCGACGGATGGGGACGCATCCCTTTCGCGGCTGTTGGTCCCTCTGCTCGTTCCCTGGAACTTGCGTACCCTCTGACGCTAAGGTGTGATCGCGCGCGGCAGGTCCGCCGTCAAGCACGGCTACCTCGCCGACCCGTACGCCGAGAAGCTCATCCGCGGTCGCCCGAGTAAACAAGCCTACCTGCGCCCGCCGCTTATCAACCTCGGCACGCACGCCCGAAGCTGGGCGATGGACCAGCTCGTTGAGCGCTTCTTGGCCGATGTTGTCGGGAGGGATGGGGAGGCGCAGAGTGGGCAGGTCGTTAGCTTGGGTGCGGGAAGTGACACGCGCTTCTGGCGACTACAGGTGCGTCATCCTCACCATCAACTCCTGGGAGGCCTGCTTTTATGCTCGATGTCGGTTCGCAGGACCGACCAGAGCTCAAAGAGAAGCTGGCGAAGTATGTCGAGCTCGACTTTGCCGAGATCACGGGCCAGAAGGCGGGCTTCATCGCGCGCGCCCCGGCGCTCTCCGCCCCGCTTCAGCCTTATACACTCAGTGCGTTCACTCTCTCGATCTCGCCGCTATCTCCGCTGATCGTTTGCTCCGTTTTTTGTAGGCCAGGGCAACACCTGCTTGTCCTCCTCGGTCTACCACCTCATCCCGACCGACCTGCGCGGGCCCAACTCCCTCTCAACCGCCCTCGGGACGCTGCTGGACCCGACCTTCCCCACGCTGTGGATCGCGGAGTGCCTGCTGGTGTATCTCCCGTCGGAAGTGAGCGAGGGCATCGTCCGTTGGTTCACGGACTGGAGCGGCGGGCGCGCGTGGGTCGGCGGAGGGGTGTACGAGATGTTTGGCTTCGAGTGCGTTGTTCGCCTTCTTCCGCTCCGAACACAGGCACTGACTACATGGCGGACACAGCGATCCGTTCGGAAAGCGGATGTATCAGAACCTCACCGTGTGTCTCGCGCGCAGCTAGCCCCGGTGCTGCCACGATGGCTCGCTGACGGACTTTCGCGAATGCTGTCCGACGCAGGCACGCAACATTCCCCTCCCCTCCTCCTCCCTCTATCCGACACTCGCCTCCCAGCCTTCACGGTTTCTCAAGAACGGGTATACTCAAGCTGGCGCACTGTCGATCAACGACATCCGTGCGCGTTTACCGCCAGCCGAAAGCACGCGGTGCGTCCCCTCCTCCCGTGTTCCTCCTCCCCTGCCTGGGCGACAAGCTGACCGAATGGGCGAATGTACAGCGTGCGAGCGCTCGAGATGCTCGACGAGGTCGAGGAGATGGAGCTTCTGTTCGACCACTACGGCGTGAGCTGGGGAGCGCGCGAGCGCACCGGCGGGGGGAAAAAGGAGCGGTGGGGGCTGCGATAGGGGCCCGCGGGCATCTCACGGTTACCTCGACTACTGCGTCCGGCGCGCGGCGCCGTCGGAAGCGGACGCGGGGGCCGCGCGGCCGAGGCTAGGCAGCATGGCGTCGTTTGGGCTGCGGGCGGTTGGGTTCGGACGGTCGAGCGCGCCGCCCCCTCCCCCTCCACCGCCTCCAGCAGCACCGGAGGCAGGGGAAGGGCAGTAGAGCGTCGAGGAAGGGGAGATGACGGATACGCATGTTGCTTCACGACGACGAGGCTGATCGTGTAAGGAGTGAAGAGGAGGGCAATCAATCCCGCTGACGCTCGCGCTAGAGTATGCGATGCTGGCTGATCGTCAGAGCGTCGGTCGATCATGAACACCATCACAGTGATGCCCGAGGCTTGTATACCTCAGGCGTGGACACAGATCTGCAACGGCAGCGCTTCGCAGACGAGAACACGCAAGTGATATGGTCGTTGAGTCATTGGATCGCGGGTAAAGGAAGATGAGGCAAGGGAGGGGTGCGTCTCTCTCTAGTTCATCTGCTTGACGAGCGAGTTGATGGCGTTCTCACGGAGACCCTGGTCGCCGCCCTCGACGTAGCCCAGGAACTTGCGCTTGCGCCAGCCGCCGGTCGGGGACGACAGCTTGAACGGCCAGAGGAAGTTGGCGGCGGCCTTGAAGTTGGGGCCGACGGTGGCGATCTCGTGGACAAGGTCCTCGATGCAGATCAGGCCCTTGGAGCCGAGCTTCTCCTCGATGACGGCGTTGGACGAGATGGGGATGCGCTGGCCGTTGACCTTGGCGAATCCGCGCTTGTAGATCAGGTTGCGGACGGTGGCTGCGCAGAGCGAAGAAGGGCTACCAAGTCAGTGTCATGCTCCCCTGAGAACCCCAATCCGACTCAGAGAATCGAAAGGAAGGGACGCACCAAGGTTAGGCTCGCCGTACGTGATGTAGGGCTCAACGAGCTTGAGCATCTGGGCGGTGGCCTTGGTGTTCTTGACGAAAACACCGTTGTTGATCTGGAGCAGGCGGAGCAGCTGGAGGATCTTGCGCGGCTTGGGCGCAATCTCGTTGATACCGCGGATGCGGACAACGAAGAAGACCTTGGGCTGGGCGGCGACGTAGAAGTCACCCGTCTTGCGGGCCTCGCGGCGGAGGCGGACCTCCTCCTTCTCGGCGTTCGTGTACTCCTTAACGTACTGCTCGGCACGCTTGAAGATGACCTTGCGCTTGGCAGCCTGGGCCTGGAGGTGGACGAGCATGGGTCCCAGTCAGTGACTGGACATGCAAGGGTCGAGGCGTGCAGTCCAGGTCCAGCGTCTTCCCCGAGAGTCCACCACGAAACCTCTCTCTGCGCCCCACCACGCCCTGCCCACCTCCTGACCTTCGACACTGGACTGGGATCTGCCGCCCTAACTCGAGCAGAGGGGGGGTAAAAGACGCACCTTCTTGGCCTCAGCAGCCTTGGCGAGCTTCTCCTCACGCGACTTCTCAGTCGACTTGCGCTTCTTGAGCAGCGTCTCGGGGACGGCGATTTGCTGTGTTGAGGGGACGGGCGATGCAGGGTCAGCCCAGTGCTCCTAGACGCTTGCCGACGGCCCTGCCGCGGCGAGGAAGTTCTGCTGCAGCACACCCCGCTCCTTGCTCGTCCCTCCTCGTTGAGCTGGACTGGCAGCGCAGGCTCCAGACACTTGACGCCGCTGCAGAGACCAGAGCGGAGGCAAGCAAAGCAGAGCTTGAGCCAAGCCGGGAGCTCGACTCAGCCCAGGCTGCAAGTGCCTCTCGCCAGCCTGCGCCCCCGGGCTCCGCTCCAGCGCCTGAGCTCCCGTCTAAACCCCTCCTCCGGCTGCCGCTGCAGCTGAGCCTCTCTCTCCTGCGAGGGCGGCGGTGATGTACCGATTGAGGACGGCACTGACCTCAGCCGAGGGGACGGTGTAGGCGGCGGACATGGCCTGCGACGTCAGGGGAATGAGGGTGTCGGAGGGACGGAGGGTCGACAGCGGCGGCGAGCAGCGAGGAAGGACGAGACGAGCGGCGGGGCGTCAGCGTCTCTGAACAGGAGCCGGGCTGATGTCAAGAAGCTGGACGCACGGATTGTCTTGAGGGTGGCAGCACAACGACGAACGGGCAACGACACTGGCGGCAGGGCGTAGGACTTGCTCCAGCCCGGCGGCGGCGGCGGCGGCGGCGGCGGCGGGCGGGCGGGCGGGCAGGGGCCGGGGCGCAGGCGCGCGCGGGGGCGGTGTTACGCTTCAGATGTGACGACGACCGCGATGCGTTCGTGACTTGCCCCGCAGGGGAGCGTAACTGTCTCCCCCCCTCGCTTGCATCCCTTGTTGAGGGCCGGTTCAGGCTTCTCACCGCGCGCGTCCCCGCCGCCGCTCCCTCCGCCCGCCCGGCTCCTCCTGCTCGCGCGCTCCGGTCGTCCCCTAGCTCGGCTCGCCACGCAAGTCACCCGACCTTCCAGCACCAGCCTCAGTCACTTCGTCAAGATGGTCTGTCCCTCCTGAAGCTTCACACCGCGCCGCCGGCCTCCCCTACCTACCGCCGGCCTAGCTGCGGCTGTCCTTGACGACGGCGTCTCTCCTCTTGCGGGAGACACTCGAGAGCGGCACCCGACAAGCAGCTAGCGCTCTTGTCCCGAAGCCATCCGTGCTTTCACAACACGTCGGCACTCGCGTGCCTGGCTATTGGGGTTCTTGCTGTCCTCGATGACAGAGCGTCTATCTCTCTCATGCTGCTCGTCGGCTGAGAGCGGTCGCTCTGGAGGGGGCGGCAGGAAGCTAGAGCGGTCGCAGGGGCGGGGGACAAAGCACCTTGTGTGGATCCCTCGTGCACTCGTCCTGACTCAATGACCCCCTTCTTCGTTTCTTCTTTGATCGTTGTGACCTATAGCCCAAGTCCGCTGCCAACAAGGGAGGAAAGAAGGTCGCCGCTGCCCCTTGTACGTCTCGCTTTCTCATCTGGACTGGCGTATGCGTTGCTTACTCCTCTCCCCTCTTCGCGCCCGTTAGACCCCAAGGGTGGCAAGAAGTCCGCCTCGGCCAAGAACCCGCTCTTCGAGAAGAAGACGCGCTCGTTCGGCATCGGCGGCGACCTCCCGCCCAAGACGGACCTCACCCGCTTCGTCAAGTGGCCCGAGTACGTCCGCCTCCAGAGGCAGAAGGTCATCCTCAACCAGCGCCTCAAGGTGCGTCGCTTCCTGCTGCACTCGTATCGGTAGTGGGAGGGAAACCGGCTGACCCTTCGTCATCGTTCCGTCGACTGCGTCCGTGTCGCTCTTCACGAATCTCAGGTCCCCCCTGCGATTGCCCAGTTCTCGCACACGCTCGACAAGAACACGGCTACGCAGCTCTTCACCCTGCTCAACAAGTACCAGCCCGAGTCGAAGCAGGAGAAGAAGGCGCGCCTTCTGTCGCTCGCCGAGGCCAAGGCCTCCGGCGCCGAGGCCAAGAAGGCCGACGACAAGAAGCCCAACTTCGTCAAGTACGGCCTGAACCACGTCGTCGCCCTCGTCGAGGCCAAGAAGGCCAACCTCGTCGTCATCGCCGACGACGTTGACCCGATTGAGCTCGTCGTCTTCCTCCCCGCGCTTTGCCGCAAGGTGCGTTTCCTCGGAGTCGGCTCAACTTGACCCGATAGCGGCAGTCGACTGATGCACGCGCTGCGTTTGGTGGTAGATGGGTGTCCCTTACGTTATCGTTAAGAACAAGGCCCGTCTCGGCACTGTCGTTCACAAGAAGACGGCCGCCGCCGTCGCGATCCAGGACGTCG
Organism: Cystofilobasidium ferigula; assembly: GCA_014825675.1. NCBI lineage: Eukaryota > Fungi > Basidiomycota > Tremellomycetes > Cystofilobasidiales > Cystofilobasidiaceae > Cystofilobasidium > Cystofilobasidium ferigula. The sequence goes on from MVAM01000145.1 coordinate 25,518, forward strand.
ACTCTGCCGACGCCTCTGCCCTCGCCACGCTTGTCTCTGCCGCCAAGGCCAACTACACCGACAAGTACAACGAGGTCTCGAAGCACTGGGGCGGAGGCATCCGCGGCAACAAGTCGATCCAGAAGCTCCGTGCTCGCGCCAAGGGCCTCGGACAGGACGTCTCCAAGGTCTCGACCACCCTTTAAAGGATGGCATGAGATTCCAATGAGCGGTGTCCCTTGAACTTCTGCGGCTTCTGTTTCCATCTTTCGTCTGCCTGGTTTGTAGAAGGGCATGCATGGGTGACAGAGCAGAAGGGTGAACAAGGGGACGCGCAAAGGGAAAGGAAAGGGGACTAGAGAACTGAAAGGCGAGGAGAAGACACCGCGCACTCAACCCCCACTCGTCAGCGTCCAGCAGCGGTCTTGCGCCCTGAGAGCAAGTCTCTGTACGATCGCGCTCGACGCTTGAGATGGCTCTGAACCTGCGCGCGCGAAAACGACCCAACGACCAGCGGGCTTGCTTCCGTCCAGCGAGACGCGGGCTACGCGACTCGCCGTCAGCTGCTCGAAATGGTGCGTCAGCAGTGTGGTCTACCACCTCGGCGTGGTCAACTGCCGCCTGAGGTAGGCAAGCCTCGGGCATCACTGTGATGGTGTTCATGTTCGACCGACGCTCTGACAATCAGCGAGCATCGCATACTCCAGCGCGAGCGTCAGCGGGATTGCCATCCTCTTCACTCCTTACATGATCAGCCTCGTCGTCGTGAAGCAACATGCGTATCCGTCATCTCCCCTTCCTCGACGCTCTACTGCCCTTCCCCTGCCTCCGGTGCTGCTGGAGGCGGTGGAGGGGGAGGGGGCGGCGCGCTCGACCGTCCGAACCCAACCGCCCGCAGCCCAAACGACGCCATGCTGCCTAGCCTCGGCCGCGCAGCCCCCGCGTCCGCTTCCGACGGCGCCGTGCCCTCGCTCCCGACCGACGCGAGCGAGAGGGTCCTGCTCAGCGCGCGCGGCGAGCCCGTCGGCGTCGTTGCTGCGGACCCGGGACCGCCGGCTGAGAGGCCGGAGAAAGACGACCGGGCGGGCGAAAGGAGGCTTGCGTTAGACTGCGCTGGTGATGTTGCAGTTGAAGACGTCGCTGTGGTGGACCCTCCTCCGCCAGACGTCGCCTCCTTCATCAGAAACTCGACGAACAGTTGCGAAAATGACTGGGTGACCAGTGACCGAGGTACGGGAGTCAGAAAGGTCGCCAGAGGTTGTTGCATGCTGGGACAAAGGAGCGCACCTCGTTCGCGGGCTCCTCCTCGTCCTCCGGTATTGGCCGCGCGACGATCCCACTGGGCCTGCGCAGCATGCTGCCTGCCTTCGCGCTCGATTTTTGCAGGCCCGCCTGCTCGCGTTCGAGATCCGACCACGAAAGGATGGACGACAGCAGCGAGAGCATCTCGAATCGCTTCGAGTCGCCCCGGGCCGTCGTGAGGTACGAGAGGAGAATGTTGGTGACGAGCCGTCTGCGCCGGGCAACGTTCAATCGTTAGTCCTGGCGCCTAATCACTCACGAATGCCAGCTGGACGCACCGGTCCACGTTCTCGTCTCCAGAGTTCTTCCTGATGCGCCGCAGAGCTTCGGTCAAGTGCTCGTTCATGATAACGTCTGTGCAGGTGATCCACGACAAGCAGATGTCAGCTTCGAAGGACATGTGTGACTGCGCACCACTCGCTGAGACGCACTTTCATGCCGCAGCTTGCCGATCAGCAGGTTCTTTTCCTTGACCTCGCGCTCGAGCGTCTGCGTCTTGCCTGCGTCCGACTTCAGCTCGTGCAAGCGCGCCTGCACGAGCAAGCTGCAACTGTTAGCGGGGAAGCTGAAAATCAAAGGTACCGCCTGCGCACCTCTGCTGTCGACGCCCGCAGCTTCCATTCGGACAGAGAGGCCGTCGTGTTGCGTAGCTGCGTCTCAAGGTCGGAGACAGCCGATCGAACCTCCGTCTCTTTTGCTGCAACGGCAGAGCAAGACATCATGTCAGCACACAACGACATCGGGATGAACGAAGCGAACGCACAAGCCTGGAACTCCTCCAGCACACTCTGCAGGTTGACAGCCCGCTCCTCCTCGCGCTTGTGCTTTTCGCGCTCGCCCGCAGCCTCCGAGATGAGCCGCCGGACCTCGCCCTCGAGCTCGCGCACGCGCAGCTCCTCGTCCTCGGCCCGCGCGCGCTCGCTCCCCGCCGCCTCCTCCCACTCTTCCCGCTCCATACGGAGCCGCTCGACCTCGCCTTGTAGCTCACGTATCTCGCGCTCGCGCACGAGCGCTGAGTCCGACGTCGTGGATGACTGCAGGCGCAGGGCCGACAGCGACTCGGACAGGGACGAGGTCTCGGCCGCCTGGGAGACGAGCTCTTGCTGGAGCGTGCTGATGGTCGACTGAAGGGACGAGATCTCGGCCGTGAGTGTCGTGATTTGGGCTTCTCGGCGGTCGAGCTCCTCCTGCGCGAATTGGGAGCAGCGGTCGGCAGGCAAGGTGGTCAGCGCGCCCGGATCCGCACGAAGGAATCGATCAAAGCAAGACGAACGGCATCCTCCTGCAGCTTCTTGCCCAGCGTCTCGCGCATGCCGCCGACCTTGGTTACAAGGCCTTTGTACTGCGCCTCGAGTCGCTCCTTCTCTGCCCGCATCTTGTCGAGCGCCTTCTCGAGCTGGGCCGCGGCCAACTGCTCGCCCGACTCGCCCTGCTCGCTGCCCGAACGCGCGCCGAGATCTATCGACGTTGGTCGGGCGAGGTCGAGCGACGGCCGAGGAGAGGAGGTAGAGGCATCGTTGATGGGAGGCAGGGAGGACAACGTCGATGCGACGGACGCCTGCGCGGCATGCGATGCAGGTGCGGCGGGCTGGACGGCGGGGGCCTCCTTCGCCTCCTCGACGCCCTTCTTCCCGTCCGGTACGCTACTTGATGCTGCTGGAGGTACAGCCTCCACAGGCACTGGGTTGGCGTCGGTGCTGTCGCCTTCGACTGCAGCAGCTGCAGCTGGAGGAGCAGTTTGCTCACTAGGCTCGTCGTCGTCTTCGTCTCCTGCGACGCTCGCAGCGGGGCTCGTCGCAGCGGAAGCCTCCGACGAAGCTGCAGGAGGCCCCCCTTTGCTAGTGCCGCTGGCGTCCGGTGCTGCAGCAGAGGAAAACGCAGCAGCCTTGGCCGCCTTGGACTTCTTCTTAGCCATCTTGAGGAAGGTAGCAGAGCAGGATAAGGTGAGATGGCGTTCCGCGCTGGACGCGGCTTCGACGGGCGACAGGAGCAGCGATTCACATCGAGCGCAGCACGGCACATCTTGATGCTCAAGTCTCCCCTACCAGCCTTGCAAGCAACGCAATGTAGCCGTGAGCTACAGTTGCGAGCACCAGGCGTGCATCACTCGCCGCTTAAAAATGAAGACAGAGGCTCAAGGCGAACGGATGTGTCTGCGGCGCACGCGAAGAGGCACCCTCATCATGAAGGGCGCGAGCAGGCTTGTTGTGACAGAGTCATACATTTCACTCGGCAGTAGAGTCGAGCGATCGTGCGCGAAGCATCAAGAGGTTGTAAGAATGAGACGGTCGTGAGTGGTGGTGTGAGGGGTGGGTGGCCGGTTCAGGGACACAACTCGTCGCGAACTGGTACCGAAGTGTGTGGTCGCTCCAACTTTATGCGTCGATGAACTTCTTGACACCCTCGAGCCACGAGATGTACTCCTGTGAAGCGCAAACCGGGCAGCGGCGAAAGGTCAGGAGATGGTCACTTGGGAGGGAGGGGGGGGGGGGGGGGGGAGGGGTGCGGGCAGAACAGAGCGCACCTTAACCTCCTTGCCGCGCTGGAACTCAAGGATCTGGTCGGCGAGCTCCATGTTAAAGCCACGCTCCTCGATAAACTGCTGGAAGTTCTCCTGAACCACCGGGTCAAGGTGGTCGAAGGCTGTGCGCGGTTGAGATAGTAAGGTGAGCCTGACGAGTCTAATGAAGACAGACCAGAGGCAACTGACCGGGTCCGCTGTACAGCTGGTCGCGCTTCTCAGCGCCGGCACTCGACTTGTCGGTCGCGAGCTTGCCGTCCTTGAAGTAGAGGACGTCCGAGATGGAGAAGTGCGACTCCTCAATGATGGCGTCGATGACGAGCGCCGAGGGGTCCGACGACTGCGATACAGGAGACAGTCAGTGTTGAGCCCCCTTCTAGCTTTCACACGGTCTTGTTAGAGGTCGCACCTTGGTGATGGAGATGGTAACGGGGAGGTACGAGGTGCTGTCGTCGACCTCCTCAGCCTCCTCATTCAGCTCAGCCTCGGGGTTCTCGGACGTCTCGATGCCAGAGGTCGAGAAGGTGAGCTCAATACTAATGAGTGCGATGGCAGGTTGCAGAGCAGTGGAGACGAAAGGAAAGGCGAGGATGACAGGGGGAGAGGACGAAAGGCAAGCAAGGCAAGCAAATCAGCCTTCTGCCATTGCCCTATGCGCTCGAGACGCAACTCAGCCGACCAGAGACACGCACGTCTCGGTGTCGAGCTTCTTGGTCAGGACAATCTCCTCCGCGCCAGCCGACTCGGTGATCTGAGAGAGTAGCAGGAAGAGTAACAAGGTCGGTCAGCACGTTGCCTTGCCGCGCCGCCGCCGACAACGTCCCCTCTTCGCAATTCCAGCGCACCTTGAAGCCGAGCTGCTCAATGGCCTCGCGGCTCTCCTGGCTATGCACAAACGTCTGCTTCTCGGCGGCGTCCGTTGTCTCGTACTCGAGCTCCTCCTTGAGCGAGTCGGAGAGGTCCACGTCGGCTACAAGCAGGGTTGCCACCAGGCAGGACAAGCAGGGAGGTAGCGAACGCAGGTCAGCTCATTCATCTTCCCCCGGTCAACAATTGAGGGCAATAGGCCGGAAAGACGCACACCTAACGGCCTTGAGGCGCGAGGCCGACACCGCGAACGCCCGGCTGCTCTCGGCAGCGAAGGATCGGAGGGCCGGGGCAGCGGCGGCGGCGGCGGGAGCGAAGCGGGCGACCGAGGCGCGAGCGACGGGGCGGACGGCGGCACGGAGGAGGGGAAGCGAGCGGGAGGCCATCTTGGAAGAGAAGGGTAAGGAAATTGAGGCGGAGGACAAAGGGAGATGGGGTGGTGGTGGAGGATTGTGCTTCAAAGCAGGGCGGAACGCGGATGGAAAGCGATTCGTTTTTCGACGGAGTCCCTTCGCAGCAGAGACGCACGGCCCTCGCCACGGAACACTCGGCAGGAAGTGCAGGTCGACGCTGGATGGTCGATACAGCAATGGAAGCTGGACAGAGGCCGCTTGCTTGGGAGCAGACAGTCATGAGAGCAAACGCCGCATCACATCACACGTCTCCTCCCTTTCTTGCCTTCTCCTGCGCGGCTTCCCCTATACCCCACGACGACGCCATTAGCGGATACAGTGCGAGATCTTGAGTCCTTCTCTCCTTCCCTCCTCCTCCTCCTCTTCTTCTTCACATCTTACCCTCCATCATCTGCGTCCTTCGTCTGACGTTTAGCGCCGGGCAGCACCCCCCGCAGCAGCAGGCGCAGGCGCATCCTCCTTCTTGGCGAGCACCGACCCAGCCCAGGTACGAACGACGCCCTTGGCCGTCGCGTACCCGTTCTTGACCGCCGGCGACTGGTTAGCGACGAGCCCGTCAAGGCGAACGATGACGCCGTCGACGGCCTGGCGCGTGAAGGCCGAGTGGTAGTAGCGCAGGCGGAGGAAGTGCGCAAAGAACAGGGGCGCAAGGAGCGAGTTCTGGAAGCTGTGTTAGCATCGACGGGGCGGAAGCAGGGCGTCAGCCAGGAGAGCTTGAATGCGCGGACAGAGGTCAGCCTGAGAGTGGACACACGTGATAGCGCCGACGAGAACACGGGCGAAGATGATGAGCTCGGTGTGAGCGACGAACTTCATAGCAGGGTCGTAGTTGCCTGCGCAGTAACACAATGCTAACGTTCAGCTCATGCGCTCAGCGGCCGTCGACGCAGCGGTAACGCACTCTTCACCCAAAGCTGAACGGCGCGACCGAGCTTGTCAATAGTGGTCTGCGATTTGGCGGCCGCGGCGGGGGTCGAGCCGGAAGCAGACGCAGCAGGTGCAGGGGCGGCAAACTTGGGGAGGACGTTGGTGCGGATGAAGGTGAGGACGTGGAAGAGCGAGAAGGTCGCGAACGGGATGAGCGTGACTGCGGCGGGAGGGAAGCGTGGTCGTCAGACCTACACAGCGACTCGGCTTATCCCGAGAAGCCCGCTGATTGACAGAAGCCAGTATCAGGGGAAAGGAGTCGGACTCACGGGCGATGGGCTTCGACACCCACCAATACGCGGAGAGGACGGCGTACTGAACGTTCTCGTCCATCAGCGCCTTCTGCAGGTAGCCGACGAGGCCGCCCTGCGAGTTGGACTGCGGCAGCCCGATGGACTTGCTGCATATGACCGAAGGCAGAGAAGAGCACGGTCAGTGTCGTGGGTCTGCAAGGGAGGCAGCGAAGTGATGCGCCGCAGCGCAAGCCTGCTGGAAGAGACTGGGACTGACAGGCAGACGATGCCGTACGAGATGAGGGCACCAGTGTAGGCAACTGCGAAAGCAATCACTCCTGTCAGTATCAGGTCACGTAGGGAAGTTCGCTTCTCGTCCTCGTGAAGCGGTTGGAGACCGACTGCTGTCGCACGAGAGCAAGCGAAGCGACGGCGCCTGCCCTCAGGAGACTCACCCTTGTAAGCCAGCGTGCCCGTGCCGCTGAATGTGATGGTGTTGAGGAGGACCTTGGCGGCCGTGGTGAGCGTCAGGGCGTGGCCTGCTGCCCAGAGGCTGCGGGTACCGGCGAAGGGAGGGTGCTGCGTCAGTACGTGGTGCTACCGCCGCATGAGCCCATCTCCTGCGACCGGAAGTTCTGCCTCGTCTACCCTCCTGGAGCGAGCACGACGCACAGAGCAGCGGACGCACAAGTGAGGGTCGAGAGACATGATGTGAGGTCTTGCTGGTTGCTGGAGCGAACAGGGGAACGGTGGATGATGGCTGGCAGGAAGTCGAAGCGGGCGTCGCTTCGCAGAGCTGCTGCCCGCCCACTCGCGCGAATGACGTTCCCCACGACGAACCGACGACACTGCACTTTCAGCGCATCGATAGCTCGAGACCCGACAGCACGGCACCCGTGAGCGTCCCTTTTCGCCCTGGGCTCACGTCGCGCAGTTCGCAGGAGGCGATCGCTGGTCATGGGGGAGTCTAGACATGATACAAGCGAGGCGCGCGCCTTAGATGATGGCGTCGACCATCTGGATGCCCTCCTCCTTGAACTTGGCGTCAAGGATCTTGCAAGTCTGGTTCCAGAAGAGACGAGAAATTGTCAGTGGGTTCGGAGTGCAGGCAGGCGTGACAGGGACGTACCTCCTCATCGTAAGGCTGGATGACACCCTTCTCCTTGATCTGGCCGTCGAGAACGAGCTGGACGGCAATACCGCAGGGGATACCGACAAGACGAGCCATGGCGGAGGGGCCACCAGTCGACGAGCCGTAGGCCTCGAGCGTCGACGTAAGCGTCTCGATCTTGCCGTTAGCGCGCTCGATGATGAACTCGTGCTGGAGCATGACGAGGTCGCGCTCTCCGGGGGCGTAGGCGCACTTCTTGTCGAGCGTGGCGCACAGGGTGTCGAGCAGGTTACCGCGGGGCGTCACCTTCTCGGACGAGAAGAGACCGAGCTTGCGAAGCTTGGAAATGATCTGCTTGCCGAGCGGCGCAGGCGAGAAGGCCTTGAGCGTCTCGAGCTTGGCGACGATGGCCTCCTCGGTGGCCTCGGAGCCGATGGCGGTCGAGGTGACCTCAACCCACGACTTGGGCTCAGCACCCTTGGCGACGTAGGGCTTCTCCTCGTCCGAGAGGAAGCCCATCTCAACGAGGGCAGCGACGACCTGGGGGAAGCCCTGGTAGCGGAGCGTGCCGCGGATGCAGGTCTCGACCTCAGGGATGTTGTAGAACTCGCGGAACGGCGTCGAGTCGCGGTTGGGGTAGGCGACAAAGGCGAAGGCAGGCGAGATGAAGTAGGGCTGAGCCTCGGCCATGAGCTCCTTGCCCTCAACCGAGAGGACCTCTCCGTCCTTGTAGTACTTGGCGCTGTTGCCGAGGGCGAGCAGGACACCGCGCGACGACCACGAGAACTTGTAGCCGAGCGGGTTGTTGGAGCACTCGGGCGCGGGTAGGCCGCCGCAGTACGACTTGAACGACTTGACCTTGCCGCCCTGACGGTGAATCTCCGAGATGAGGAGGACGGCGGCAACGTGGTCGATTCCGGGGTCGAGGCCAATCTCGTTCATGACGGTGATGCCGGCGTCCTTGCACTTCTGGTCGAGCGCCTTCATGGCGGGCGAGACGTACGACGTGGTGACCACGTTGACCTTGGCCGTGATGGCGGCCTCGATGACGGCGGCGTGGTACGTGTACGGGATGAGCGAGACAACGAGGTCGTGCTCACCGACGAGGGCGGCGAGCGCCTTGGCGTCCGTGACGTCGATCGAGACGGGCGTAGCGCCGTCAGGAAGGGTGGCGACGAGGTTCTGGGCCGTCTCGAGCGTGCGGCAGCCGATGGTGAGGGCGTTGCCTTGGCGAAGGATGTATTCGGCGGCAGGGCCGGCAACGTAGCCAGAACCGAGGAGAAGGACCTTCTTCTTCTGCGCGACCTCCTGCTTCTCAGAGCCCTCGAGGCGGGCGATGTTGACACCGGTGAACTTCTGGGTGAGGAGGTCTTTGCCGTCGGCGATCATGGCACGGCCGAACTCGGGCAGGACGAACGAGGCCGAGTGGACCTTCGAGTTGTAGTAGCGGCAGTCGGGGACCTCGCGCAGGGGCTTCGAGACGTCGCGCGTCTCGTCCTTCGAGCAGACCATGAAGCCAATCTGGCCGGCGGGGTAGGTCGGGATGGTCGTGAAGGCGTACTCGGCGACCGGGAAGAGGTGCTTGCACATCGTGCGGAGGTTCTTTTTCGGGGCCAGAGCTCCAGTTAGTCTCGACGTCGCGGATGGGACGAGGCAGGCGAAGCGACACACCTTGATGAGGGGGAGGTGAAGCCACAGGCACTCTCCCTGAGTAGAGAGGGCACCGCCCTCCTTGAGCGCCTTCTTCATGAGGGTGAAGTAGGGAGCCTCGAAAAGGGACGCGGCGGGTCCAACGGGGTCGGACGAGTCAGTGATGATCACGTCAAAGGTGTCCTCGACGGTCGGCAGGTACTTGAAGCCGTCGGCGATCTTGACCGTCACGCGGGGGTCGGACAGGACGTCGGCCATGCCGGGCAGGAACTGCTTGGAGACACGAGGGACGGCCTCGTCGATGTCGACAAGGACAACCTCGTCGACCGAGGCATGCTTGAGGACCTCACGGACGACACCGCCGTCACCGCCGCCAACGACGAGAACCTTCTTGGGGTTGGGGTGCGAGGCAAGAGGGATGTGCGTGATCATCTCCTGGTAGCTGTCAGGCGGAAGCGCGCAGGGGGGGGGGGGGGGGGGTTCAGCCACAGCCGGCCAAAGGAAGGCGCACGCAGGGAGCAGGAACGGGACGCACGAGAACTCGTCACGCTCGGTGGCCTGGATGACGCCGTCAAGGATGAGGACGTTGCCGTACGTCTCAGACTCGAAGACGAGGACGTCCTGGAAGAGCGACTTCTCCATGTGCAGGATCTGCTTGACCCTGCAGCGGCGAGCAGAGAGCAGCGTTATCAAGTCAGCTCTTGCATTGGCTACCTGCATCCCTTGACGGAGGACGAAGCACACGCACTTGAGGGTCATGGCCTGGCCTGTGGACAACACAGCAGGAAGGGCGTCGGTCAGCGGCGAGCCTCAAGGATAGGCAGCAAGGCAGGGTTACGCACCTGGCCACTGGGAGGAGATCTCCCGGAACCAGCCGTCTGCGAGGAAGACTCGTCAGCTCATACGTACCAATGAAGCGTCAATCGCTACTGACCAACGATGGAGGGGTGCGAAAGCTGCTTGGACATGATGGGCAAGGTGAGGGATCAGGGTAAGAAGAGCGCGCCGTCTTAAAAGTGCGCGCGCTTGCGCATAGAAAAATCACAGAGCTTCCAAAGGCACTCGACAATTTGACTCGGATGGGGGAGGAGAGGCAGCGCGAACGGTAAGATAGGACAGGCGTAGCTGGTGTCCATCCACCAAGTAATGAGAGGGGTACTTCACGGGCGAGGGAGGGAAGTGACACGCCAGGAGTACGGCTGATGCGCAGCCGCAGCCATAAGCGCGCCGACGCGAGTTAACCCGCCTCTATCGTCGACAATGGTGGTGCGGTTCAAAACAGGGCAGCACAGCCGAAGCGCAGGAAAGTTCGAGCCTCTGTCGTTCATGAACACCCGACTAGCTGGCCAACGGATGAGGCTTGCTGTCGTCTCGCCTGCCGGCGCAGACGTCAAGTATTAGAACGCGGACTTTGGATGAGCCGGGAAGTTGAAGAAGGCTCGGCGCTTGACCCTGATTTCGTGCCGAAAGTTGTCTGATGGGGGCAGGACCGGGCTTATCTCAAAGCCCCGGTCGAGGCGAGTAGCGTACAAGGGGGAAAAGGTGTGGGTTGTGCCCTTGTAACTGAGCAAAGGGGCTCGGCACCCCCGCGCAGCACCCTGCACTGAGAAAAAGGCTCCCGCACAAATTGTCGAAATGCTCGACAATTCGTGCGTCGACCCTGCTACCGTGAATCCGTCGTCTAAATTGTCGACTCGCTAGAGCGACAGTTTGTTAGGGGCATTGGACAATTCATCTCGCGATGACAGAGCCGACAATTTGTATGATTTGAGTCTGCAAGGGACAGTGCGCTGAGGACTTTGTGAGATGGGCAAGCTGCGCCGCGCCCGTGGACCTTCCCTCTCACAGCATCTCCCCTTTTTCACAAGTTCACTGCCTCCAGACCTGCGTCTCCTCAACATTCGCAATGTAAGCTATCGTCCTCTTTACACCTGTCTCTGCGCTCAGCCAAGCTGGACGGGCAGCACAAGCCGCTTTTCAGGCCATCTCCAGCTTCTTGCCAGTGGTCCGTGCTGACCTTGCCTTCCCTGCCACTTCTTAGCATTCAAATGTCCCGCCTGTCTCATAGTAGGACTTCTCGTCATCATCCATGTATGAGCTCCGCAGATGAGTCGCTCATAGAACTATCCAGCCACTGGATCGCCCTGCTTGCTTCATCTTCCTACAGATTAAAACCCCACCCTATGGACACCGCTCAGCCACTCAGCATGCTTGAATATTCTGCCGCTCATACCTGCCATGGATCCAGACGAGCGGCTCGTCCCCCTTACCACAACCCAAAGCCGACACTTCAGCTGCCTGAATTGAGGGAACAAGATCAGACTGGCTCTTCTGGGAGCTCAGCCCGGGGGGGCGGATTCAACCAAGTTGAAGATTCCCATTTTCCTACGGGTGTGCTGGACATCGTAAGGTTCACGAAGCAGGGCCAAAAGCCTGTGAACGGCAAGGACGAGGAAGTCGACACGAGCGCCGTTTGTACATGCTACCCCTGTGGCGTGATGCAACCGGGTCGCACAAACACAGACATGGAGTATGGACACAGAGGGAGACGGAGAGCTCCCACAAGTCTGGCAAGAGGAGTCAAGGGGCGAGCTGCAGCATCCGAGCTCGAAGCGTGGCTGGAGAGCACGAGGGCTTTGTAGCAGCGGAGACCAACAGGTGCGAAATGATATAGTCACCTGTGGGTTTATCGGACATCTCACAATGGTCAGGGCTTGGTGATGTGCCGTTTTTAATGTTTATTACCATCACTCCTCAATTGTCTAACGGCTATGATAACTGCCTCTCACGCAGTAGGCCCGGGTTCGACTCCCGGTTGGGGATGATTTTTTTTCTTCACTCGCAGAGTGGCTGCCCATCGCTGCGCAAGCTTGGAGCCTGCTTGAGTGCCGCGTCGCGCTTTCTCGTTCGCCTGATGTTCTGACCAGGGTTCCCTCTATTTTTCAAAGCCATGGCCTCTGCGAGAAAGAGCTCAAGCGGCGCAATTGGCATCTTCTGAGCAAGAGGTCAAGCAAGCGCACTGTTTGACAACCATCAATGAAAACCGCTGCTTGACCCCCGAAATCCCCATATATCCCCCGCTTTGTGTCGCGATGCCACTAGTTAGAGCAGCTGGGCAGCATCCGTTGTCATACGTAACCTGTACAGTCTCCCTCCTCGCGTCCTTTGCCGCATCATGGATCGCGACAGCCTCATTCAGAGGGAGGTTCACAAGCGTCGCAACGTCACGCTCGCCGTCGCCTCTACTGTTACAGCCGCCGCAGAGGCCTACGCAGGCCTCTTTCTGAACAAGAATCCCTACAACGACTCTGTTCTGTCCGGGCGGGAGTGGTTGCAGGAGGTCTTTGACAGCCATAGCCCTCACAAGATGAGAACAGCGCTTGGTTTGCACCGAGAGGTCTTCAATCTTCTAATGGAGATTCTAGGCGAGCATGGTGGGCTAAGGGACACCAAGCATGTGGACGCGGAGGAGCACCTGGCTATCTTTCTCTATGTCTGCCGCAATGGGGTAGGGCTCAGGGCAGTAGGGGATCGCTTCCAGAGAGCGACGGATACGGTGTCTAGGCAAGAGTTGTCTCGCGTGGTTCGGTCGCTTGCTACTGCACCTGACACAGTGACCTACCCAACCGCTACATTCAGGTCGTTTTACATGGTCCTGCATGCTCTTCTTTCGCCTGGTGTCTACAAGCGCTACATTCAGCTGCCGTCCGGTGACGCTCCTGTCCCATCACATATCGCCACATATCGCGGACGACCCACGCTTCACCCCCTACTTCGACGGCGCCCTCGGCGCCGTCGACGGAACTCACGTGCCCTGCAACCCTCCCGCCGACAAGGCCCTCCCCTACCGCGACCGAAAAGGTCATGTCAGCTTCAACGTCCTTGCCACGGTCAATTTCGATATGAAGTTCGTGCACGTCTTGGCGGTATATGAAGGTAGCGTCAACGATGCAAAGCTGTGGGGTACAACTCGCCTCAAGGACTTCACCATGCCAGCCGGCCGTTACTATCTCGTAGACGTAAGCTTTGGATTGGCCGAGGGCATTCTAGTGCCCTACAACGGTACCCGTTACCATCTGAAGGAGTGGCAGCGGAGCCGGCATCTCGAAGTGGCCAACTACAAGGAGATATTCAACCTTCGTCACTCAAGCCTCAGAAACGTAGTGCAACGCACCTTTGGTGTCCTGCAAGAGCGGTTTGCCGTCGTGAAAAGAGGGACCGAGTTTCCCTTGTCGACCCAGGCCAAGCTCCCCGTTGCCCTCTGCGTCCTTCACAACTTCATCCGCGTCCACGACCCGAAGGACCTGACCAAGCCAGGCGCCGACGAAAATCCTGCCCCTCACCCGCCGGCTCCTGACGAGATCACGGATCGTCAGCCCGGGTTAGCTGTGGCAGATCGCCCAGGGACACGTGAGCGGGAAGCTGCAAAGCAAGCGCGGGAGAAGTTGGTGAAGGACATAAACAAGGACTGCGAGCTGTCGCGCAGGCGGACACGATAGATGGATCAGTTGTTTGCTTTGAGTTTCCGAAAAAGAAGAGATGACAATCATTACTAAGGTACGAAAGCTACTTGTCTTCATCGTCGATGGCCATGTCGACGATCGGCTCTCGGTCGCTGTCGTCGGCGTCCTCCATCTTGAGGTACATGGCAGCGAGCTTCTCGTCGTTCTTGAGGGCTCGAAGAAGCTTCTTGAGTGGTGGAAGGCGAGACTTGTCGAGGTGGAACGCGAGCTTGACGGCGGAGGCGGTGTCTTCGGTCGAGCCCAGGCGGATGGGGGTGCTCATCTCGCGCGAGAGCGCACGTACGCCTTCCCCCACCGACGCGAGGCCTTGACCCGCCGAGACCTTGCGGTCGGGTCGCGACCTGGAGCTGGAAGCTGATAGGTTGGCCTTCTTGCGCCGACGGGCCCGACCTGAGGCGTCTGAGTTGTCCGACTCGTCCGACTCGTCCCGGTCCTCTTCTGAATCTTGAAGACTAACCAGCCCCGCCGACGACTGGGAGCGAAGAGCTGCCGACGCCGGCCGAGAGGGAGGTTTGCCGTCGTCATCCCTCGGCTCCGGTAGCTGTGGCCCCTTGCGTCAACTCTTGGAGAGCGTCAGCATGAGGCCAGGTCTTGCAGCGAAGTGTCTTGACAGATGGATGAGCCTGCAGGCAAGACAAAAGCACGAGTCAGTATACCAGAAGGTGGACAGAAAGATGAAGGACTCACATTAGCATAAGCATCCCAAACATCGTCTGGTACGTCCAGGACACCTTGTCCATCGACCCCCCATCCCGACTTCTCCCTCATGGTCAAGTACAAGAGGTACTCCTTCTTGGTCTGCGGCCAGGTGGGCAGAGTCAGCTTATGTGTTCATACTACCGTGCAAAGTGGCTGTTATAGAGAATGTACTTACCGATTGCCATTTGTTCTCGCAGCTGGCGACATCCCGCTTAACCTCCCTTGCGACTGCGTTCCATGTTGCCGGCTGAAGTGAAAGTAAAAGTACAGAGGCAGTTAGTATCCATGCGTGTATTCGGAGCAAGAAGTTCGGCAGACATACGTGAAAGGTTGTTCCCACGTCCTTACCCGTTCGCCTGCTTCGGAGCAGGACCTGGACGAGGGTCTCCAGCTGCTCCTCTGTCTGCCGGAGCGTTCGGTCTTGACCTCGACAGCGGAAGACGCCGAGCGCGGGCGGGCGGCACCCTTGCTCTTGCTCTTGTTGAAGGGCTTGTGCTTGGGTCCCTGCTCTGGTACCCGCCCCGTCGAGGCCGACGAGCCGCCAAACCCGACGAAGCCGGCGCCGTCGACGTCGAACACGAGAGGCACGAGACCCGGCGCGTGTAATGAGCACGCCCGGAACATTAGAATAACGTGCTATTAACTGGGCCAAAAGACCACAATGTCAATTCTGGGAAGAATTGACCGTTCCGGACCTATATACCCTTGGAGTCGTGACTTCTAGACTCGCTCAACCACATCCCTGACAGCGCGTGGCTTCCTCCATGAAAGAAGGGAGGTGGCGGTGGTGGGTGAGGACCGTGGGTGGCGAAGGGCGGGGGCGGAGCAGGCGAGAAGGTGTTGAAAGGAAGGGGATATGTGGAGGTGAAAGGATGAAGTGAAACTGAAGGTTGCCATGCTTGCGCTTGGTGCTGATGTATGTGAGCAGGGACATTTGATATTGCATGCTGGTTGCTGATGGGGGTGGATGGAATTGGAGGGATGGCGAGTGGCGGGTGTTGAAGGGATGGGTGGGGACGAGGCGGGGGCGCGGCTGGG
>MVAM01000146.1:0-40670 GCA_014825675.1 Cystofilobasidium ferigula
GCTCGTGCTCGCTTCTTCGCCTTCTAGGCGCTCGCTTCCCCTCTGACGTTTCTTCCGCTTCGCTTGTAACCTTCTTCTCATAGCCGTCTGACTCGCTCTGCTCATTACATGTCCCGCTTCACCCTAAACTCGCCAAAGCAGCGCGGAAGGCTGAGCGCAGAGCAGGAAGAATCAGCTAAAGTGAAAGGAAACCAAGAAAAAACAAACAGGAGCGGGGCGCGCAGTAGCACCCTCGACTTCCCTGCGACGCTGAGCGGCGGTCTTGCGAAGGCAAGGGCCGGTGTTGGCCTTGTTGCCGGCGAAAGCCTTGCACGCGTCGAAGGTGCACTCTCCCCTCCTCCTTGGAGGGTGAGAAGGAGACGGGCCGGAGGCGGAGGGCTGGTTCGGGGGCGGCATAACGGGAGGGGCGAACGCGCGCGATGGGAGGCGGGCTGGCGATGTGGCTGTCGCTAGAGAGGCGAGGTAGCCGGCTTTGCGGCAGGGAACTTGCTGTCTAACGGGCAGCCCGTAGTTGGCAGTCGGCGAGGCGACCCCCATAAACGGGCTGATGACCGGGTTCTACGATAGAAAAATCACCTCAAGCCGACCGAGGATTTGCGCCAGTTCCCGCGGGGGGTCAGCTCAATTATCTCAAGAACCCGGCATCGACAGCTCTCGTCGTTGACACGGTTAGAATCGCCTTGGTAAGGCGATTCCAATGGACCTAAGAGTTTAACCATCCGATCAATATCTTTTTTTTTATTTTTGATTATATTTGATATTGACGCTTGACCCTTGTTCAGAACAACGAAACAATATCATCCGACCCTGCCCTCCCCGATCTCCTCCCCTATCCCCTCTCCCGTCTCCTTTTCCTCCGGCTGCACCCCCTCCTTGGCTCGCCTGAACGCCTGATTCACCAACTTGCCTCTCTGTTCGCACTACGCATGCGCTCTGACGATGCCTATGCTGCCCTTTGTTAATTGTTGTCGCATTGCTCACGATTGAGGTCGGGCCAGTCATGGTGCGATCCTCGGCTCTTCCGACCATCGTAAGACAGACCTGCTTCCCTCAAAGGCGGCTGGCCGTAATCTGAGCATCTCTTCCTGCAACGCCCACATGTCTCTCACCGCTTCCTGGACGAAAATTGCGCCCTCTGAGGACCTCCGACGGTCGTCCCTCGCTATCGCGGTCGTCGACAACCACGCCTACATCTTTGGCGGCGAGCTCAAGCCTCGCACGCCTCTTGACGCCGATGTGCGCGTTCTGAACCTCAAGGGTGCGGCGCTCTGCTTTGTTGAACGCAGGCTTGGATCTGATGCGCTGCTTTTGACGACAGATGGCCACGTCGAGACGATCTCAAGACCCGTCGACGCCACGGAGAGCACCTGGCCATCACCCCGCGTCGGCGCTGCCTGGACTGCCATCGGCGACAAGGTGCGTCAGGTCTCGCACCTTTGAGCGTGCTCATGGATCGTTATTGATGGACCTTCTGTCATACTGATAGATCTACCTCTGGGGCGGGCGAGGAGGTAAGGCCATGACCCCGTCGTCCGGTGAGCTTTGGGCCTTCGACATAGCCAGCAAGACCTTCAACATCGTCCCCGTCGGCCATTCGGTAGCGGGAGAACAGCCCGAGGATAGAAGCTTCCATGTCCTGACCAGTTACAAGGTGCGGCAAGCGCAGTACGATGACAGTGTGCGCTACGTGCTCGTCACCCTGACTGCTCCTTCCTGTCGGCTGCAGAACACCCTTTTCCTTCACGCTGGGTGCCCTGCCAAGGGACGACTTCCTACCCTTCATGCCCTCGACACAACCGCAGCTCAGCCCATCTGGAAGCAACTTCCCTCGGCGCCGGAGCCTGGCCGCGGCGGAACGAACCTCGCCCTCCTCCCGCTCACAGAGCCAACCTTCGCTCGGTACGGCGGCTTCGCGGGTGCGCTTTGTTCCTAGCTGCACACTGAGAACCTGGCTTTGCCTGACACGCTTGTCCCTGAAGGCTACGAGCTTGGCGACTTCTCGCTCTTCGACGTTAAGTCCTCGTCCTGGTCCTCTCCTGCCTTCGCCCCAGACTCTCCCTTGCCTTCCGCGCGCTCGGTCGCCGGTTTCGTCGGTCTGCCGGAGGCGCAGAAGCTGGCCGACGGGCACTCTGTCGTCGCTTTGCTCTTCCTCGGCGAAGCAGAGAGCACCACGCCGGATGGTCAGTCCCTCTCTCTTCCTACTTCCCCTCGAAACCAGACTTGTACCGACTCTTTTGTCTCTTTCGCAGTCGGTCATGACGGCGCCGGCTTCTTTGAGAACGACGCATGGGCGCTAGTGGCGAACCAGGACGGCACCTTCGCCTGGCAGCCGCTGCGCGTACCGGAGGGCTCCGACCGACCGGAGGGCCTCGGCTGGTTCGGCGCCGACTGGTGGGAGGGCGGAGATGGCGCGGTCTTGGTAGGCGGCCTGCACACCAGCAACGAGCGCAGGGGCGATGCCTGGGTGCTGCGAGTAGCGCATGTCGAATGAGGACGAGGAGGGGTGATATCTGCTGCCCGCTTGCTTTTACTTGCCCGAAAAGGATGAAGATTCTGTTGCGCTGCTGGGCGTCAGTCAGCGGAAAGAGCCGAAGCAGCTTCCTGATGTCTAGTCGTTTGGAAGGGATCATCGTACATAAAAATCGACAGCTCAGCACCTCCCGCCTTAGAGCAAACCTCAGGCGCGAGTCGACTTGAGACCCCTGAGGTACTCCTGCCTGAACGGATTCTGGTCGATCTCGGCTGAGCGATTGTAGGGCGTCCACTTGGGCTCGTCCTTGAACAGGCGCATGGCCTTGATCATGTTGGTCTCGTCGAGCGTGAAGCGGTGGTAGATCTTGCAGCAGTACACAAGCACAACAGCGCGGGATCAGCAACGAAGCAGCTTGACAGCTGTGGCGGACGAGACAGACGCACTCCTGGCGGTAGGACGAGCAGGTCTCCAGCCTCGAGCGCGACTCGGATCCAGCGGTCGTCCTCCTCTGGCGGCGTCTTGACGTCAAAGAAGCCGCTGCCGTCGAGGATGAAACGGATCTCCTCGTCCTCGTGCAGATGCTCGTGGAAGAACGACTGCGTGAGAATGAGCACGTGGGAGCGGGGGGCAGCATGTCAGCAACGCAGACAGATGAGCGTCGCGCACCAGGACAGGCAGGACTGACCTTAATCTTGTCCTCGTACGCATCACCAAGGCCTGCCTTTGAAACGTTGATGACGTCCCGATTCTTGTACTCGCGCTCGCGGGCGACGGCGTCTACGTGCAGGTAGAGAACGGACAGGCCAATGGCGCAGTCGGCGAAGAGCGACGGCAGTGTGAGCAGCAAACCGATCAGCCCCACGGCACCCTCAGATCAGCGCAAGACACGAGTTACGCACCAATATCAGCCAGCCAGTCTGCCTCTGCGCGTCCGGCGACGGGGATGCGCCTGTGGAAGAGGCCGAGCTGGGCGAGGCGGTCGGCGTCGACGTCCTCACCGGAGTTGTGCGGCAGACGCTGGTCGCCCCTGCAAGCCGGCGTGCAGCCGCGGGTCAGCTCAGGTAACGTAGAGAGGGGAGGATAGCGCGCGCTATAACGCACTCAATGTTGTCGTAGTAGTAGGCCTTCATGCTGAGCGTTGAGGTGTGGGAGGGGGGGGGGGGGGGGCAAGGTCGGCGTTGACAGGCGGCGGCAGGGCGACGAGCGGCGGCGTTGACGACATCTACAGCCGGCCGACACTCATTTCGGCCACCTGCACGACGCTGCTTCCTCTTCGCAGCCATGCTTTCCTCGGCCTGCACAAGCGCTCGGGCACGCTCGCAAAATTGTTTGCGCCGGGCATCATCTTCTCTGGCGCCAGCAACGCTGCACATCCCCCCCGCGACATCGATCTTCCCGTACGGCGCAGGCGCGTCCTCGCGCGCGCTGTTTCGCGACATTGGTTGGACGATCAAGGCCGACGAGCGATGGGCGGTGGTCGGCAGCGGTCAGGGTAGACGCCAGCTTATCGAGGTGCGTTCGCAGAAGCTCAGGCTGCTGCTGTAGGAGGACAGCGGCCGTCGGTCCAAGTCCGATCCACCCTCGCTCCTCAGCCCTCCCTCCGGATCTCGATGGATGTCTGCTGACTGCTCTGCTACGCTTACAGGTTCTGCAATCGCATCACCGTTTGTCGCCGCCCGTGCCTCCTCCAGGGCGTCTTCCCTTCCTTGCAGACCACCCTTCCTCCGATGTGTCGCCCATCAAGCATCTCCTCTTCGCTCAACCGCCGCCGTCAGGCGAGTTTCAGAACTACACGGCACGGTACGGCGCCCTTCACGAGGACGACCAGCATACGCTTCTCCACAAGCTGCTCTTCGTCGCCGACCCGGGCGACCCTCTCACCGGTGGCAAGCGTGGCGAAGCCGAAGCGCGCGCAGTCGCCCGCAAGGTTGGCGTCGAACACCTGCTTGAGGTGCCATTCGTCGGGCTCTCCAACGGGCAAACCCGTCGGGCGAGGATGGCGATGGCGCTTCTCAAGTCACCGAAGCTGCTTATCGTCGAAGAGCCGTTCGCAGGCCTGGACCCTGAAGGCAGGGAGGAAGTCGCGCGCATCCTCGGAGGCCTGCAAGACGAGGGCGTGCGCGTCGTTCTCGTTCTGCGCGGCGGCGAGGAGGTGCCAGACTGGGTCACACACGTTGCGGAAGCCACGGAAGGCGGAGGGCTGAGGGTGGGCGAGCGCGGGCACGAGAAGGCGTGGTGGGCGGAACGGAAGGCGCGCTCCGAGGAAACCAAGGATGTCAGCGCAGACTCCTCCGAGGCAGCGTCCCTGGCCGGGGAGGAAATTGTTCGCCTGCAGTCGGTCAACGTCGCGTATGGACCAAAGCAGGTGCGCCAACTTGCTGCGCTGCGCGAATGAGTGCGCTTCTTTAACGCACTTGCATCCTAAGGTCCTCAACGACATCACGTGGAGCGTCAAAACCGGCGACCGTTGGCACCTGCAGGGTCACAATGGTGCGTCAATCATGTTCACTTTCCTAAACGTCGCGCTCACAGTCCATTCCTGGCAGGCTCCGGCAAGACAACCCTTCTCGCTCTCGTCCTTGGCGAGCACCCGCGGTCCTTTTCCCTTCCTGCCGAATCCCTTCAGCTCTTTGCTCGTCCGCGACGCGCAACGCCGACACCGATGCTCAACGCTCTCATCGGTCACACTTCTCCTGAGATCTTCAAGTCGTTCCCCCGCACGACGCTCACCGTGGCCGAAGCCGTGGGCACGGGCCTGCAGGGCGTCTTCTCGCGTCGCGCGTTGTCAACAGAGCAGCGTGCCAAGATCGATTCCCTCCTGGCTACGTTTTGGGCTGATAGATCGCCTGCCAACTGGTCCGGGCAGACTTTCGCCTCCCTTTCGCCAGCCGACCAGTCGCTCGTGCTGTTCTGCCGTGCGCTTGTCAATGACCCCAAGCTGCTCATCCTCGATGAGCCGTTCGCTTTTATGGAGGACGACCAGATCGCACGGTGCAAGCTGTATCTGAAGAAGCTCGGCGGGCGATCGGCTGTCGTTTGGGTCGGACATTGGGTCGAAGAGCGGCCGTGGGCTGAAGCCGAGGGTGCGTGTGCAGTTTCCGTCCATCATTCTCACATCACTGCTGACCTTCTTACATCTCTCGCTGGTAGGCAAAGTGCTGAAGCTTGCGGCGGGCGAGGTCGTGTACAAGTCGGAGAATTCTATAGATAGCTAGACGTCTAGATGTTCTGCCCGCAGTCTCCTCATCCCGCGCTCACTTTGCGGGTGAACCCTCGCGCGTTTGCGGAGCGCTCGGTGCAGGCGTGTCTGCAGCGCTGGCCGGAGGAGGTACGTCGCCCTGAAGCCCACCCTCCTTGAAGCTGCCGATGTAGTCGCGGAAGAAGTTGCGGAAGCTGGCCTTAGACGGCACGAAGTGGCCTGCAAAGCGAAGCGGAGGTTGTTCTGATCAGCAACAGCACGCCGGACGAGGCATGAACGAAGTGCGCGAGAGCTCACCTCCATCGTGGTACTCGACTCGGGCGTCGTTGCACTGCTGAACGAGCGCCAGCGACCGCTCGGTGCTGATGATGACGTCCACTTTGCCGATCACGTGCAGCGTGGGCGTCTCGATCGGGAACCAAGGCTTCAGGTCAGGCGTAGTGGGCGTGGGAAGGAAGCCGCCGACGAGGATGGCGAACTTGAAGGGCTTGATGGGCGGCTTGCCGGCGAAGGCCGGGTGCAGCTGCGGCCGCTCCAGCAGCGAAGTGAGAAGAGCGGCAAGGCCGGCGCCCTGTCCACCGTGACGAGTACTAAGCGTCAGCTACAATGCCTTTGCAGAGCTGTTGAAACAAGCCGAACCTGGGAGAAGCCCATGACGCCGTCGAATCCCTGCTCGTCCTTCTCGAGCACGTCGCGCAGCTTGACGATGCTGTCGTCAAAGCCCTCGTACACCTCACGGTCCGGCCCGCTCGCTTCCCACCAGCTGCGCGGAGTCGTTTCGGGCGTCATCTCCTCAGCGTTCGTTGCGGCGGACGAGTCGAGGTCCGAAATCGACGTGCCGAAGGTTGGGTTGAGGACGATGTGAGGCGGCTGAGGAGGTCGGGCAGCATCGACAGCAACAGATCAGCGGGAGTCTAGCGAGAGGACGGCGGGGTAACACGAACGTCAATGAAGACTGGCAGGGTGGGAAGACGGTCAGCCAACCTCCCCTTCAAGCAGGACAGGAGCGCGGGCAAACTCACCAAACTCGACGTCCTTGCAGGTGCGCCGCAATGCCCCCATTCGTTTGCGGAGGATAGACGCGTTCTGGACGTAGCCGCACAGGGTGAGGACACGCATGACCATCTGCAAGACAGCCTAACGCGTCAGGTAGAACAGGTGAAATCGAGCAGGGAGAGGACGGACGGTGAAGGGCGTGGGCTGCGGGCAGGGACGACGAGGTTAAGGCGACGAGCGTCGTCAGCAGCAGTTCCCTCCGTCGTCGATAGAGACGGACACCAAGCGGACGCACCTAGAGGTTCGGTGCGACGGGAAGAAGAGGATGTAAAGAGAAAAGCAAAAGCGAGCAAAGACGGCGGTGCTGCTGAGAGAGCAAGGTGAAGGATAGAAGGTCGACGGCGCTCCGTCTCCGCCATTCTAGCCGGGGGCGGACTCGTCGTCGCGGTCACTCGTACGCACTTCTCGGAAGTATTTCTTGCTACTACTACTCGAGCACGGCGCAGCGGACACAAGATTTGGCGCAATTCATCTTAGAATGGTCTATGGGAAGTCTTCGCTCCCTGGGTGACACGGCAAGTGCGTGGATGCGCGTTCACTGCACAGGTCCAGCGCGCCTGCAGCGCGGCGAGAGGTCGAGCGTTTCCGAAGGTCGACGGAGGAGACAAGGCGGGATCTCACGGCACTAGACGGTGCACGTGACACAGCAGAGTATGTCCGGGAGCGTGAGAGCATCAGCGGCAGAGAGTGATCTGGATTGACGCATCTAATCCGTCTTCGCACGAGTCGCCTTCGAGGGCTGTATCGCGACCTGCTCCATCTCCTCCCACACCTGTCGACCCAGCTTTTCATCCTGCAGCAGTGTCGGCGGGACCCTGTGCGCATTAAAGGTCGAGTCGTGATCAGCGAGGAGCGCGGGCTGATCCTCAGGGCGGGCGAGGGTGGGGACGAACCAGACGCGCAGGCAGTCTTTGACAACGCTACCCCATCCGACTGCGTCAGGTGGCGCCGAGAGCGCAAACATCACACTTTGGATGCTGCTGTGCGCCGGTGGACCGACAAGCAGTCGCAGGGGAAGGAAAACATTCCAGCTGAAGGAATGGAGGAAGATCAATACGTCGCACGGCAGATGAAGGGGAGCGCACAACGCACAGGGTCGGAATGACGAGCGACCTGGGCGACTGATAGTAGAGGAACGGCCGGAGGACCGACGAAAAGTGCCAGCCAGGGCTGACAGCGGTAACAAGCACCGCCGATCGCCTTGCCTCCTTGTGCTTCTCCGCCGGTCGCTCGCCGTCCGCCCCCTCACCAGCAGGAGCCGTCTGCACCGAGTCGGTACTGGGGAGCGGGATGTCCGACAGGGCCTCGGACTTGCGCGACAATGCGTCAAGGATGCGCTGGAAGTGCGAAGTAAAGACAATCGTGCGGAGAGCGTGATGGGCCCGATTGACGGCGTCCGAAGGCGTTTTCGGCGCGCGAGCGGCGGCAGGATGCGAGGCAGGGGTGACCGACGCGCTAGAGTGCTCCTTCTTCTCGCTTCCTTGGGCGACATCGGTATCGCCTTCGTCGGGCGCGGCCTCAGTGGTAGTGATGAGGAGGGGCGACGTCTTGAAGCCAGCAGGGTAGATGGGATCGAGCAAGTTGATGATGCGCAGGCTCTTGATTGCGCACGTCTGCACCGCGTGCAGGATCTGCGGCAAGAAGGCCGTGAAGAAGAGGAACCTGGCACGTTCCTCGTCCTCGAGTGACATGGCCTGGACGCCGGCGCGTCTGCTTTCCCTGGTCGACTGCGCGCCCTCGGCGAGCAGGGATGGGTGCTCGACGGTCCCGATACCGTACGTCCAGACGACGGCGTCAACGCGTTTGCCCGTGCCCGACACGCCGTCCTCCCGATTGGCCCACGCGCGGACAAACGCGAGGACCTGCGCCTGGTCGCGCGGGTCGACAGCCTCCGCAGTCAGAACCTCGTCGGCGCCCTCAAGTGCGAGCGGGGCGCGCAGACGGATGGCGGCGAGAAGCGTCACGAGTGATGGCGGCAGGGCAGGTGGCATGTAGACCGTCGGTGCAGCGAGCGAGGCGAGGTTGTCGAGCAGGGCGAGCGTGAGCGGCGTCGGCGGGCCCTGTCACCGGTCAGGCGAGGTGAGGCAAGGTGAGGCAAGGCGAGCAAGAGGAAAGCATCGGTCAGCCGCAAGGCTGCCTAAAGAGGGCTGAGCAGAGCACGCACGACAACGAGGACACGCTTGCCGCGCCACTCGCGTTCCCAGGTGTTGCGCGTGCCGGCGAGCCAGGCCCGTGCGGCGTACAGGGCGAGAGCGAGGACGAGGGCCGGCCACAAGAGCGGGTGTGCAAAGACGCGGTCCGCCAGGACCTGTGCAATGAGGTGGATCATGAGAGCGCGAGGTGAAGCGTCGCGGCTGTGTGAGTTGGGCCGAGGTGAACTACGCAAGCCTGTCCTGTCGCCGAGGAGCTGGAGGAAACAAGGTGTCAATTGGGTCGGGCTTACAGTAAGATGCGGCTCAAGCGCGCTGAGACGATGGTCCGCCGGACCATGACCCCGACAGCGTCGTCCCGCCTTTCCCCACACGCAGGACGGCCCTCGCCTGCTCGTCGCTGACCTAACATGCTGTCGCCAACATACCTGCTTGCGACCCTCGCGACGGTCGCTCAGCTTCTGCTACCGTCGAAACTGCAGCACAAGCCTCCGCCCGACGCCGCCGCTCGCACGCTCATCGTGCCGCTCGACGGCCTCTTCAACGCCCGCGCGGCCTCGCACGCACCTCTTGCACCCGGAGAGCGCGGCTTTGACGGTCGCGGCGGGTCCTACCCGGCGACGGAAGGCTGCCTTCCGACGGGACGCTGGGTCGACCAGGGGGTCGAGGTGCGCAGCTGACTGCTAGCCATCTCTGTCCGCCTGCAGACCAGCCGCGGCTGAAACGCTTGCTGTACGACTTCGCAGTTCAAGCTGCCGGGAGCATGGGGGGACGCTCAAGGAGATCACGTCCTGTCGTACGGGCAGGTGCGTCCGTCCGCGCAGCCTGACCTCCCTTGTACCCTTTGCCGCTAACCGCAGCACTCGCTCCCTCAAGGCCATCGCTCTTCGCCAGCCCGTGGAGGTCACCGCGTTGCACATTCTTGTCGCCGGTGACTTCTACGACGGTGCGTCTAGCCCGGAAGCCCTGCTTGTGCGCGCTGGACTCACCCCCGCACGCAGGCAATTCGCAGGAGTCCATGACCGTGCAGTACGAGGATGGATCGGAGCGCAACGTATCTTGTATGTTATGCGTCCTGATTACCTTTTGCGCCTCTGTGCTGACTTGAAGGAGCACGCTCTCTCAGTCGCCGTCGTGGACTGGTGGAGCATCCACGTCCGTCCTTCCCCAGACCTCCTTGTCGGTTGAAACTGACGCTCATGATGCCGCAGTGGCTGAACAAGGCGTCCATCAAGTGGTGAGCTCATAGAGATTGGGTCCTCCCTGTACCCGCTGATATGCCTCTCGCGCTGCAGCTTGTACCACTTCACCACCTCCGGGCCAAACTGGAACGTCACGCACATCCACCACGTTGTCATTCCGCTGCCTTCGCTCTCCCCAAGACACTCGTCGGCCAAGGTCGCGGCCCTATACCTTCCGCACGGGCGCGAAACGGGGCAGAACCGGCTGCACGTTTTCGCCCTCTCCCTCGCTTTGCCTGATCTGTCCTCCACCGCCACCAAGCCGGCGCTCTTCATCCGTCACGCGCGCGCGACAAGCCGATGGTCGGCACTACCGGACGGCCGCAAGGCGCAGTCGGTCGTGCTTGTGCTCGAGAACCGCGCTTCTTCCGAGCTCGTGCGCGATGAGCGGGCGTGGCTGCGTGGCGGGCTCGAGGTGCGTTTGGAAGGGCTGCCGGAGGGGTGGGAGGTTGTGCAGGATGGGATAGTGGGAAGGCTCATGCCGGGCGATGAGCGACAGGTCGAGATGCTCGTCGCGCCTACAGTGGGTCAGGCAACATCGAAGGAGGGCTGGAACGGCACGGTGTGGCTCCAAGGGGTGCATGTCGACAAGCAGACGGTCGATCTCGGTCGCGCGCGGCTCGAAGGACGTCTCGTCAACGACTGGACGACAATTTGGAAGGACCCTGAAGTTTGCTCACCGTCTTCTGCCTTTTTTCGTATGGTTGTTGACCTACTTACCGCTGCGCAGGTCGACCTCGAATTCCACGACTCGCCGCAGTGGTTCGACGACGCCAAGTTCGGCATCTTCGTCCACTGGGGGCTCTTCAGCGTTCCGGCATGGACGGACCGCGGGCGCTATGCCGAGTGGTACTGGTGTGTCAAGCGCCTCGGCCCCGGGCAATTTGGCGCTCAAGGCAAGCTGATCTGGAGGTGCTTTCGCGCAGGTACTGGCTGCACGAAGACGCCGCGGACAAGTCCAGCAGTGCGCCTTCCTCTCGCAGCGTTATGATTTGAGCGTGCTAACGTCCATGCGTCATTACAGCCTGGCAGCACCACCTCGATACGTATGGCAAGGACTTCAAGTACGACGACTTCATCCCTTCCTTCACGGGCGCCAAGTTTGAGGCCGATGAGTGGATCAAGCTCATCGTGAGTGTCTATGTTGCCATCAGGCAGCTCTTTTCTAGAGGCTCACGTACAAAAGCTTACAGGCCGATGCAGGTGCGAAGTATTTTGTGCTCACGACGAAGGTCAGTCCACGCATGCTCTCAAACTCCACTTGTCACTGACGTCCAGCGCGTTCCGGGCCAGCACCACGACGGCTTCGCCCTCTTCAATACGCGACGCACGACAAACCGCTCTTCCGTCGTGCTCGCTCCAGGGAAGAGGGACTACGTGCGAGAGCTCTTCGATGCAGCCAACCGCCAGGGCGAGCTCAAGAAGGGCACTTACTTCAGGTCGGTCCTGCGGCCTGCTTCTGTGCTGAGCTAAAGCTGAATCATCTTCGGTCTCGACAGTATGCCCGAGTGGTACAACCCTGACTACGCGCCGTACGGTTGGGAGCGCTTCGTACGTCCCTCTGCGTCAAGAGCGTGTTCCCTCGCATCAATCAAAACCCAACCTGCAGCCGGGCGGTTCACCTCCGGACGTGTACAACCCAGGCGCACACGAACCCTACACCGGTTGGACGCACCAGCGTGATTATGTCGAGGACCTGCAGCTCGAGCAGATGCGCATCCTAACTGAGATGGGCACCGATCTCTTGTGGTGTGACGTGCGTCTCACCTTCCGTCCCTCCTTCGTCGTGCGCAACTGACTCTCGCTGCTCATCAGATCGGAGGCGCGAACCACTCTTCTGTGCGCTGTTCCCCATCTCGTGTGTGCGGTCGCGCGCTGACTTGCTCGACCTGCAGGCGCTCTTGCCAGACTGGTACTCTTCGACGGCCGTCGAGGGTCGTCAGGTAACGACCAACAACCGTTCGTTTTTCCCCGACGCTGTCACTGCACCTTTCTGACCTCATCAATCCGTGAGCAGGCTGCGGCGTCGCACCCGACTTCGACACGCCCGAGTACGAACGCTTCACGACCGTCCAGCGGCGCAAGTGGGAGACGTGCGAGGGTGCGTTGCTCACGCGCATTTTGCTTTTTTATTCGGCTGAGGCGTACTGATCTCGATTACCCCGGCAGGCATTGACCCTTTCAGCTTCGGCTACAACCGCAACACGAAGGAAGCGGACTATCGCTCGAGTAAAGAGCTGATCCAGAATCTCATCGACATCGTGCGCCTCTCCCTGACTTGCTGAACTTTCCCGCTGCTACCATGACACCTCCTCGCAGACTTCAAAGAACGGCAACTACCTGCTCAACGTTGGACCGACAGGCGAAGGCGAAATCATCGAGGTCATGCAGACGCGCCTGCGTGAGGTTGGGCGCTGGCTCGCGGTCCACGGCGAGGCGATTTATGAGACGGTGGGGCCCTTCATCTGTCCTCATTCAGATCAGCACTGAAGCTACCTTCGGCGCAGGTTCCCTTCCCGCTTTTGCCCGAGCTCATCGATGCCGGCTGCGGCCTGAACCTGCGCTTCACGCGCACGAACACGGCGTTTTACATCCACTCTCTCAACCCGCCATCGACGCCCTCGTTTCACATTCCGGTTAGCCTTCCCGTCCTGAAGAGGGACCGCATCTCGCTTTTGACAGCCGCAGGAGGGGTCGCGCTGGAGTGGAAGCTCAGCGAGGACGGCGGACTGGTGATCTCGCTGCCGGAGAATGCGCTTGCGCTGGGCGAGGCGGCGTACGTTTTCAGGGTTGAGCAAGCATGGGGGAAGTGAGAGGAGCGTTGAATCGAGCGACCGATGTATGGTTATGAACAAGTACCGAGGGCAACAAGGGGAAGAGCAAGAAATCGTGAAAGTCCTGTTCAAGTAAAGCAAGGATCCAGAGGGGAGAGCAAAAGTCCTACAATAGCGAGAGAGAGCAAGAGATCGGATCGTGCACAGAGAAGCGAGATTGGGATCGGTTAGGGCGAGGATGAGTCCTGCGCGAAGCTGCGCCCGCGCGAGAAGTAGCCCTCGTCGCCGCTGCTGTCGCGCCGGTCTTTGCGCTCGCGCAGGCCGACAAAGTTGCGCACCGGCCGACGGGTGATGAATGCCTTGCATTTGTCTTCGTGCAGGCAGGTGGGAAGGCGGGCGAGGTGGAAAGAGAGGGCGAGTTGGGCGGTAAAGATACGGATAAAAGTGAGCTGCGAGCGGGTGCAAGGTCGGACCGGTCAGCGCGCGCAACATGGAGGGGTTGACAAAAAGGGAGCGCACCGCCATCTTGAGACCGAAACAGCCTCTGGGACCCTGCGCAAACGGCATGGACGGCCCGCGATTGGGGCTGAACCTGCCCTCGTCGTCAAGCCAGCGAACCGGGTTGAAAGCGAGCGGGTCGTGCGCCCATCCGACCTTGGGGTCGGGAGATTGGACCATGCACGACTCGCCGATCATGACGATGGCGTTGGTGCCCTTGGGGATGGCAATCACCTCCTGCGTGACCGGGTGGACGAGAAACGTGTCTCGCGTGGCTGTGGATGTCGAGAACGTCAGCGCTGAACATGAGCGCAGATGATCGTCGAGCGCATCAGCGCACCTTGACGAGGGGATGCGCGCACAACCGAGCCGAGACGAAGCACCTCGTGCACGACAGCCTCGAGATCTGTAATGAGCGAGAGCGTCAGCGCGCAGTCTGCCAGCGGAGAAAGCCGCCGTACTCACATGGTAGCTTGCCTGACACCTCGCGGTGGCCGATCGGCCGTTCGTCCGGCGAGGGCATCGCGGGTTGCAGCTCTTCGAATAGCCGCTCCTGGACTTCGGAGTGTTCTGAGAGGAACTTGATGACCCAGCAGAACGCCGTTGCGGTCGTCTCCTCGCCGGTGATGAGGAACTAGAGGGCATAAAACAGCAGACGTCAGTACAGAGCAATCGCTACCAGGCAAAGCGGAACCCACAGTGCCCAGCTCGTCAATCAGCTCCAGCCGAGGCAGGAACGCGCCCTCGCCCGCCTCGCCCTCCTTCGCGATGACCATGTCGATGACCGAGCGGATCTCGGCGACCTCGCCGCCGCCTGCAATGTGCCTGCGGGCGTCCGCAACCTGGCCGTCGACGTATGCGTGTAGGCCGCGGTAGGCTCGCCTGTAGCTTGGTGCCTGACGCTTGATCCAGTGCCGCAGGCGAGGACACAGGCCCGAGGACAGGGTCTAGCGGACAGACGACAGACGTCAGTTCCCGTACGTGGTGCGCTCGATAGGCTCAGGGCTGAACGCACGCTGAAAAGCGTCGACATGTGCTGCGCGACCTTCGTCCCTCGATGCGCTCCGTCGACCAACGCGTCTCCGGCCTCCATCGCCATCAGCTTCCCCCCGAGCTGGCCGAACGACTCTCCAAACGTGATCTGGGAGATTGCGTCCGTCGTGAGGTCTTTGATGTCGCCTTCATGGTCAAAGAACACGGCGCCGCGTGCGTCGGAGGGCGTTGAGGCGAGCCGGCGCTGCCAGAGCCGGATGAGCGCGCTCGTGTGCGCGCCGAAGATGTCGCCTGCTATGCTGAGGAAAGCCGGCGTCATGGTCGGTGCGAGCGCGCGCCGGTGCAGGCGAAGCATGGCGTCTGAAGATGAAAGACGAGACGTCAGCGAAAGTTCCCCATGCAAGCTGACCTTCAGCGGGACTCACTCGTGGGTAGCGCGAGCATGCCGTAGGGCCCGAGCCCCGCAAACACCGCGCGTGCAAGCTCGCCCTTGTCCCAGTCCTTGGACGCGAGGATGTACTCGGCCAGCTTGAGGTCGGCGACGACGACCATGGGCGAGAAGGCGGACGTGAGGAACTGCGCGAGCGGGCCGAGCGGGCGCGACACCTCGTTCAGGAGGAAGTCTCTGCGTAGCGAGAGCAAAGCAGACGCATACAGTCCTGCCAAGTCAGCTCATTGAACCTCGACGGCGGGATGCCAGGGTAGCTTACGAGAGGATCTGGCCCTTGCGCATGTGCGCGAGGAGCGCGAGCGCGTTGCCAAACAGCGGTACCGCTGGCCGATGCGGGATCGAGGGCAGGAAGCGAGGTCGCAGCAGCCAGGGCAGCGCGCCAACAAGCAGAGCGAGCAAGGCAAGGGAAAGCAGAGGCATCGCTGCTAAGCTGGTTGTTGACCAGCGGGCGACAAGGGGACGGCGAGTCGGGTCGGACAACAGCGGCAGCAGCAACAGGAAGAGAAGCGTCGGCCGGGTTCGAGGCGATGCTGTTGAGGCGAGGTCGACGTCGTCGTCCAGCCGCTGACCCAGAGGCAATGCAGGTTAAAGCTTGACCCGTCGTCGAAGCTTGCGAGAGCTTAGCCGTCAGGCGTGCGAGTTTGCCATAAGGAAAGATGGGCCGAACAGGAGGAAGGTTCAGGGCGCAGCTGCCGTCAGTTTGCGACAAGAGGCGCGTCTTCGGGATCTTATCAGCCACGCGACAAGCTCTGTTGGTTGGCACGAACTGGAGACCAGCGCAGCGAGAGGAACGAGCGCCGGAGAGAGGCGGACGCCAGAAGAAGTCTTGCAGGAGGTGATGGTCGGGTCAACGGACGAACCAACTTCGCATGTCCGCTGGTAGTCAACTCGCACCGATGCGCGACATTCGCACGCAGGGCTAACAAAAGCAAGAAACGCCGTCTTGATGTTGATACAGGTGCAAGCAAAGCTCTAAGGAACCGAGGAAATGGCGAAATGTCGGGCGGCGGGAGGAGCGGGTGAGACTACAACTGAAGGTGCGCGGCCGCCTCCGAGTGCAGCGCCTGGAGTTCCTTGACGCGGGCGTCCTCGCGGCGCTTCTTGAGGACGTTGGTGATGAAGAACTCGCCGGCCTTGTACGACGAGCGGACGAGCGGGCCGCTGGCGACATACAGAAAGCCCATGTCCTCGGCGACGCACTTCCACTTGTCGAACTCGGCCGGGTCAACGTACCGATCAACCTTCATGTGCCGTTTCGACGGGCGCATGTACTGGCCGAAGGTGACGACGTCGACGTTGTTGGCACGGAGGTCTGCGAGAAGGGACGCATGTTAGCCAAATGCTGGTGAAGAAGCGCCCCTAGAGGCGACGCACCCTTCAGCGTCTGCAGCAGCTCCTCCTCCTGCTCACCGACACCGAGCATCAGACTCGTCTTCGTGACGAGCCTGCCGCCCGACAGCTCCTTCGCCTGGCGCAGCACCTCGAGCGACTGGCGGTACTTTGCGCGCCGGTCGCGCACGGACGGCGTGAGGCGCTCGACCGTCTCCATGTTGTGCGCGTAGACGTCGAGGCCGGAGAGGGCGACGCGCTGGATGTCCGTCACCTCGCCGTTGAAGTCGCCGGTGAGCGCCTCGACCAGGATGTGCGGTGCCCTGCAGCGTCAAGCGGGCAACCTAGTCAGCTATGCGCTAAGAGGGAGGTAACAGTGACACACACGCACTTCTGCTTAATCTTGATGATTGTCTCGGCAAAGTGTCGCGATCCGCCGTCGACCAGGTCGTCGCGGTCGACGCTGGTGAGGACAATGTAGCCCAGGCCCCAGCGGCTGATGGCCTCGGCCGTGTTCTCGGGCTCGTTGACGTCGAGCGGCGGCGGCGAGCGGGACGTCTTGACCGAGCAGAAGCGGCAGCCGCGGGTGCAAGTGTCGCCCATGAGCTGCAAGAGAGCAGGCACAGACTTGGTCAGCACCAGCGAATGGGGCGCAGCAGGGAGCAGGGAAAGCAGTGAACCAAACGCACCATGATGGTCGCGGTCGCGCCCTTCTTGCCCTCCTCGCCGTCCTTGCCGCCGCCGCCCCAGCACTCGCCGATGTTGGGGCAGCGCGCCTCCTCGCAGACGGTGTGCAGCTTGAGCCCGCGCAGGTCCTTCTTGATGGCGGCGTACGAACCGCCCGCTGGAATCTTGTGCTTCAGGAAGGACGGAAGACGGGGCCTGCATCGAGCCAGTATGCGTCAGAACCACTGACGGAGAGAGAGGCAAGCCCTAGAGAGAACGTACTGGGTGGTGTTGCCGAGGGTGGTGAGCTCGACCGGCTCGAGGTGGTCGCCGCGGACAAAGTCACCCAGGCTGAGGCCGTCGTCGCCGAGGCGGGCCAGGCGCGATTTGCTCTTGACCTCGGCAGGAGCAGGCGTGGACGACGCCGCGCGGCGGCTCGAGCTGGCTTGCGCGGAGGAGGACGTCGTAGCGACGGCGCGGGCGAGGATGGGTCGCGGCAGGGCCTGAGGCGGGAGGACGCGAGAGAGGAGACGGTCAGCCCACTCCCGCCACGACGAACTGCTGGCAGATCGGGACGGCGCACCTGCTTAGCGGCCGCAAGGGAAGACTTTGCAAGCATTGGCTTGGCAACTGGGATAAGGTGGAGAGGCTGGTGGTGGACGGTGGACTGCCTGCCCTTCTCCCCATCCGCTCAGCCCAAGTTCGTCTCCGCTCCGTCCGCGGTCCACCTGGGACCGAGCACCGACACAGCAAGCACGACAGCCACCCAACCACATTCCATCTCGCACAGCACGACAGCCCCTGCACCCCGCTTCACCTGCCCTTGATTCACGGAGCTACCCTTAGTCAGACAGGCCATGTCGTTCAGCCTGAACACGACCGGCGGCGTCGCCTCGCGTTTCGTCTCGCAGAAGGACCTCGACGAGGCTAAGGCCACAAAGGACAAGGAATGGGCTGAGGCATACGCAAGGTACATCCCCGCGCTACCCTTGAGGACTGAAGCGCACGCTGACCATCGCATGCTGCTTCTGTTTAGGATCGGCGAGGCACCGCCGCCCCGGCCTCAGGAGGAGGAGTACGATCCGCGGTCACTCTTCGAGGTGCGCTCCTGTCCTTGTCCTCGAATCCGACTCAACCTGCTGACGCCTGATCCGCTCGCGCCTCGCAGAAACTGCAACACAACAAGGTGCGAAAACAGTAGCACCTTGAGCGGGGGAGGGGGGAAGGGGGGGGGGGGGGGGGGGAGGACGGGTGCGGAAGGCATGTCGAGCGCGTCGCCGCGGCGCGCCCGAGCGGACGTTCGCTGCGCGTCCCTGCGGTAGCTTGCCGCAAGCGGACGTTCGTCGGCCGACCAGGAGTGACAACGCCGTCGCGCTCGGCGTCATCGTCCGCTGCCTACGAAGGAGAGGATTCCGGGAGGGAGTAGCAGGCCTGGCCTTCACCCCGAGTGCTGACACCCTCACCCCGCCTTCACTTCCCGCAGGACGTCAAGCGCGAGCAATGGGACGAGAAGATGAAGATGTCGAATCAGTTCCGCGGGCTCGACAGCGAGGAGATCCACTTTCTCGAGGCGACGCAGCGCGAGAAGCAAAGCGAGGAGGCCGCACGCAGGAAGGCGGACGAGGACGTGCTCGAGGCATTCAGGCAGTGCGTTCCTGCTTTCTTCACAGCTCGTCATGCGCTGGCGTGTGTAGCTGATACCATGTCTTGTGCCGCCGTCGCGCAGAGCACAGCAGCGCGAGCCGTCCCCGCCCCCGAGCTTCGGCTCGTCCTCCAAGCCGTCCTCCTCAAAACTCTCCTCCTCCCTCGCGGCGACTGCGCCGAAGCCCAAGCCAAAAGCGAAGGCCAAGGGCCTGCCGCCGGGGCTTGCGCTCAAGAAGAAGCCGTCGGGTGGGAGTGCGTCGGCAGCGACGGCAAGCGCAGCGCCTGCTTCGACGCCTATGGTAGCGGAGAAGGCATCCCCTGTCGTTGCGCCGGCGCTCAGCACACCCGTCGCACCCGCTCCTGCGACCGGCGCCAAGGCAGCGGAGACCAAGAAGCGTCCCTTGCCGCTGCTCGACGTCGGCAGCGGGAGCGACAGCGACTCGGACGCGGAGGACCCTTCACCAGCAGAGGCGGGGGCGAAGAAGGCGCGCGCGAAGTAGACGGCGTCCCCTGCCCGACGTTCGGACTGGGCTGTTGTACGAATGACTTGCCTTTGCCTCGACCGTGATTGGCAGCGCTCGTGCGACATGCAATACTTGGTCGGCCGATGCAAAGTGACAGGGGCCTGGAAGTCAGCAGGCGCGATCGATGGGAAGGAAGGACAATCCCCCAATCACAGCAGAGTGATTTGAGCCGGGCAGACGTCTCGCGAGCGTATATTAACCGGAGACGGTCAGCTCCTCCCTGCTCTTGACCCCCCACCCGCCCCCAAATCCCTCTGCTGCTCTTAGCTCCTCACCCATCTCGAGCTCACCTCAAGCATCCTCAGCTACCATGTCCGCCGTCCCTCTCAACCGCAAGCTCCACTACGTGCGTCCCTCCAGTCTCCGCAGCCGCCTGCTTCCGCAGCAGCCCCCTCTCCCCTCCCCCAGATCCCATCGCTGACCTGCTCTGCCCTCTCGTCCTCCTGAATCACAGCGCGCCCCGGCCTGCTCGACTTCGTCCGCCGCATGCGAAGGTTGCTCGTGCGGCAAGGCCAACAAGACGTCGTCCGTCTGGGAGTTCCACACTGTGCATCCCCTTCCACTTGCCTTCCCGCCCCCCATCTCCGTTGCTGACCCCCTCCTCGAGCAGCTTGCCGCCGACTGCGCGACCCGCAGTGAACCATGCTCGCCCGAATGCACGTGCGAGCGCTTTGCGCCCAAGGTCGAGCTCGAGTACAAGCACGAGCCGTGCGCGGCGTCGGCCGCCCCGTGCGCCGGGTGCAGGTGCGTTCCTCCCCCGCACCCTCTTCCTCTTTCTTACCCTTCGCTGACCGGTGACTCCTTCTTGTTTTGCAGTTGCGGCAAGGCTGCCTTGGCCTGATTTCAGCTCCACCTTGCACCGTCTTCTTGTCCTTTCCAGACTCCGCCCGTCTCGTCCGCCCGCGGTCGATGACGTCGATACGACCCTGAACGACCCTCGTGCGCCTCGCCGTATTCGCCCATGCACTGTACCTCCTCCGCACCCAACATATGCAACTTCTCGCTTGATGCGCGCGGCGGCCGGTGTGAAGAGGGGGTTGAAGGCTTCAGACATCTCCTACTGACGGCTGACCGGTGCAGCATGACTGACAAACATGGGATCGGGGGAGTTGTAAAAAGAATACTTGAAGGATACATCGGTCGCTGCTGGGAGTACAAGGCTGGTGTGTGTGGGGGGGGGGGGGGAGTACAACGGGGATAGTGATAGCGCAGGGCGGCTCAGAGGAGGAACTCCTCCATTTCCTCCTCGAGCGTTGTGTCGCTCTCCTTCATCATGTCCTCCCCCTTCCCTCCTCTCGCGCCGGCGCCGCCGCTTTCCTCTCCGGGCGAGCCGTTCGACCCCTGCCCCTGCCCCTGGGCGTGCGGGAGGTCCATGCCGAACACGGCGTCCATCCGCCTGCGGCGCATCAGCTCCTTCTCGTCGAGCGCCGCGCCGTCCTTGCGCTTGCTCCCTGCCCTGCCGCCCGGGCGGATGGCGGGCGTCCCGAGCAGGCTCGTCGAGTGCACCGCGGGCGTGCCCATGCCTGTCGACGCCAACGCGCTCGACGGCGGCGTGAGCGACCTCGTCAGCGCCGCGGCGAGGAGCGAAGGTAGCGTCTTGGCCGTCGGCTGGGCGTGCAGCGCCTTGTCCAGCGTGGCGGAGCCCGGAGTCGGGTTCCGGGACGCGCGCGAGAAGTCTTGCGGCGAGAAGGGCGGGGGGAGGGCAATCACGCCCGGCGGGGGCTTTTTGAGGATCCCGTGCCTCGGGACGGTCACGGTCGCGCTGGAGGGGGTGAGGGCGGATGACGGCCGCGCGTGAGAGGCGAGGGGCGGCGAGCGCAGGCGCTTGGGCGTGAACGCGAGCACTTCGCCGTCATCCTCCTGCCCTGTCGGCGGCGGGATGAGCGTCGCCGTGAAGCTGGGCACGTTGTTCCCTGGTGCGGGCGAGGGCGCGGAGGGCGTAGCGACGACGGACGGCGGGGGAGTGACGGGCGTCGGCATCTCCTGCTGCTGCGGCTCGTCTGCATGGTCGTTCGAGCGGCCGAAGATGCGCGACAAAAGCGAGCGGCGCGCAGAGGCGGGCGGCGACGGGCGGACGAGCTCGACGGCGGGCGAGGCGGATGCGGTCGAGCCGGGGAACAGGGCGCCTGCGAACGCGGCGTCGATGTAATCGGCCATATCTTGCGAATTGCACGGGCGCACGCTGCAAGGTCAGCCAACGTCCCTCCGAGCAGCAGCGCAAGAAGCTCGAGGTTGAACGCACCCTCTAGCACCCCCTTGATCTCGGGCATCAGCGCAACCATCTGTAAGTACCCGTGCCCCCACCCCTCCATGATCTCCATCCTGACCCACTCCCCCGCCTCCCCTTCTTCCTCCACGCCCGCCTGCTTACGCGCCTCGCGCACCCGGCCGGCCAGAACGACCGTGTCGTCGACAAACGGGTCCTTCTCGCCGCACAGCAGCAGCGCGGGCGGAAACTGTGCAAGGAGGCGCGCCGGCGCGAGCAGCGGCGAGATGTAGTAGTCCGAGTGGAGGTCGGGGTTGGAGGAAGGGCCGATGTACAAGATCGCCATTGCACGCATCTTGAGAACGGCATCTCGCAGCAGTTAGCTCTCTGGGCGCAGGACGAGGAGGGGGACGAACGCACCATGGACGGCGTGATGATCCGGTCCTGGAAGTATCCCGACCGGCTCGTCATCGTCAGCCTCGTCCCGAACCTCTCCTCCCCGTCCTCCTGCTCGCTTCCCTCCCCAGTGCTTCCCGCGCGCGCAGAAAGCGGGCCGTCGAACGGGTTCGCGAGCGGCGCGAGCGGGCGGGGCGTGCGCACGCGCTCGCGCAGGGCCTTCTGTTCGTCTGCCCGCTCATCGGCGTCCTCCCCACCGCGGCCGCCGTTGCCCCCCTGCGCGAGCTCGGCGGGAATTGGCACGCCCCCTGGAGGCCGGTCGACGATGTCGCCCTCCTCCTCCTGCTCGTCGCCGTACGTCAGCCCCGTGCCCCAGCGCGGCCCTACGAAATTGGCATGCTGGGGCTCTATCGGCCGGCGCAGGCTCGCCAGCGGGGAAGACGGCGACGGTGGCTGCTCGATGTGAGTACCCGCGGCGGCAGCGGCGGCGGTGGTGGTGGCCGGGGGGGATGAGGTAAGGGGCGCGGTGAACCCGAGCGCTTGCGTCCATGAGCGCGTGCGCTGAAGACGCTTGTTGTCGGGCGGGAGGTCGTGCACCACTGCGAGGGGGCTGCGGTGGGCCTTTCCCACCCGACCGGCCCACACTCCGTCAGCGGTCGCCGGCGCGCGAGCGTGAAGGTCGGAGAGAGAGGGGGCGCACCAGGTGGTCCTTGGCCTCGCTCAGCGCGCTCAGGTCGGCCCCGCTCGTCGTCCGCCGCTGGACGCCCGTCTCCTCGCGCAGCACGCGCAGGTTTTCGCGGCTCATCCACGCTGCCCATCGAACACCCCCTCTCCGGGGTCAGTTGTTTCTTTACGACAGCGGGCGAAGAGAGAGAGGGGGGGGGGGGGGCGGGGGTACGAAACGCACAAGTGAAGTTGAAGTCGAGCGCCGCGTACGCAAGTACAACCGCCTTTGGCAGTCGCACTCCCTTGCCAAGCGGCGACTCGAGCAGGTGGAACAGCACCGTGCAGACGATGTTTGCGCCGCTGGGTGTCGGGAAGACGAGAAGAGTCCGGGTGTGGGTCAGCGCGCCAGTTACAAAGTGCGGGCGGCATTGCGCAACAAAGACCAAGACAGGCACAGGAAGGAAGAAAGGGAACGCACGCGCTGTCTCCCGTGAGCACGAGCTCTACCTCCTCTCCCTCTGGCGGGCGCAGGCCGAGGACCACCCCGTTCGAGCGGACGATGGCGACGTAAAGGTCGAAACACTCCTCAATGGCCCAAGGGTAAGGGTCTGCGCGCCGAACAACAGGTACGAGGATGCGACGCGGGTGGGCAGCGTTCAGCTGAAATTGAGAGCCGAAGGAGGGAAGGAGGAAAAGAGGACGCACACTCCGGGCTCTTCCCATAATCCACGCTCACCACAACCTTTTTCCCTCCTCCCCCTTTTCCCTCTCCGTCCCTTCCAAACCGCCTCGCCCAGAACCTCAAGCGCTCCTCGTGGCACCCGGGACCCATGCAGATGAACCCGCCGCCGGGGAAGTCGAGCACGAGCTCGGTGGCTTTTTCAAGCTCGGCCGGCGTGCCGTCGAACAGGAGGAGCAGGGGGATTGGGGGCAGGTGTGCGCGCGGGCCCGGCGGGCGGGGGACGAGCAGCGTCTTGACAATGGGTAAGCTGGGGCGGCTGTCTCCCGACGAAAGAGGTTAGCGTGCGCGGGAGCGAGGGTGGGGGTAGGGAGAACGACGGACAAAGGGCGCGTGATGAGCCGTACGTAAGGGTTCAACGGCTTCTCCCACGTCGTACGTAGCATCTCGACCGTTGCCGTCGAGCGGAACTTGCGCAGCTGGCGAAGCCAATGGACCGTGCGGCCGGACGGAAGTCAGTAGAGGCCGGGGCCTGGGAGGGGGAGAGGGGGAAAAAGGAGAGCATGAGTAAGAGAAAAGCAAAAGGCGCACCTTCTCGTCCGCCTCGTTCGCGTAGAGCATGTAGTAGCCTGCGAAGAGCTGTTCCATGGTGCATCGGTGCGTCAGCACCTTTCCTCCAAAGAGTAGATGAATGTAGTGGGGGGGGGGGGGGAGGACACACAAAGCCCGCAAGGTCGCGCACCCACTTGGGCCGGATCGGCATGGCCGTTGCGAGCCCGACGTCAAACGCGGTTGCGACCCACGTCGCGCGGTAGTAAGAGCGGCTGTAAAGCCTTGCGAGTGGCTCGGGAGCTGCCCGGTCCGTTGCGGACGGCAGGCGTTAGAACGACCAGGCTTGTCAGCCAGCCCTCGCGGGCGAGGGGGGGGGGGGGGGGCTGAGAGCTGACAGGGAAGGACGCACCCGACAGCCCGATCAGGTCCGCAACGTGCCGGAGGGCGAACACAAGTGTGAGCGTCGCACAGACGATCTGCCACGGCGTGAAGCGACGTTCTACCCGCGGGTGAGAGATGTGAGGTAGGGGGTCAGCGTTGCTGCGTGTCTTGGCTGCGCGCCGTCGAGCGGGAGCTTCCCTCCCCCTCAGGAAGCCAGGCCGGGGAGGGTTCAAGGGGACGCACGCAGCATCCGGTTGACGCGTCGGATCCAGAGCACGGCCGGGCCCCTGGCGTCGGAGCGGAAGAGGACGGCCGCCCAGAAGGCGAGGACGAGGGCGATCTGCGAGCGGCGGGAGGAGGCCGACGGGCGGCCGAGGACGTGGTCGAGCTGCGGGGCGGGGGCGGGTCAGCGGGCGGGCAGGAGGGAGCAAGCGAGGCCGGCCACCGACCATATCCTGGGGAACCGGGCGCGAGAGAAGGAGAGAGAGAGAGCGAGAGAGAGAGAGAGAGAGAGCGCCTCTCACGTGTCACCCGATCAGTGAGTGCTGCGCCCGGTTCGAGTCGCTTATGTACCGGTCCCAAGCCCCGACGGGCCCAGTCAGCCGAGCCCCGGGGTGAAATGCTGTCTGTCGATCGCCTGGGGGTAGGTACTCATCGGGCGAGGGCACTCCTCTGCTGCCTCAAGTACTCATCGGGCGAGGGCACTTCTCTGCTGCAACGAGTACTCATCGGGCGAGGGCACTCCTCTCTGCCGCAACAAGTACTCATCGCGCGAGGGCACTCGGCCATCTCGTCTTCCCTCCGACGGTCACTCACTCCCCCTTGGACCCTTTCCAGCCCGCCGCCATGCTCTGGCCGGCCACCGCGCCCCTGCTGCTGCTGTTGCTGCTTGCAGCTCCCTCAGCCATCGCCGTCAAGCCCGCCGACTTCAAGACGTGCGACCAGCAGGCCTTCTGCCGCCGCCTGCGCTCCCTCGCCCCGCGCCAGCAGCAGGCGTCCGCCGCCTCGGACTCCTGGCTCTCGCCCTACGCCATCACCGCCCCTGCCGCGCTCGCTTCGACCGGCGAGTCCGGCGAGGCGCCCTCGGTCGTCTTCCCCGTCGCGTCGTCGCTCTTCCCTGACGGCGAGGCAACCTTCCAGCTGACCGTCGACATCGTCGGCGATGGCATCGCACGCGTCAGGCTCGACGAGGTCGGCGGCCTGCGCAAGCGGTACGACGAGGCCTCGCGCTGGGCGCTGCTGCCGTCGGCGCTTGCGCCCGCCTCGTTCAACTTCAACACGGACGACCGGTCGACCAACATCACGTACGCGACGTCAGGCGCGCCTGCCGCCGCGGACGGCGAGAGCGGCGGCATGCTGCTCGCGATCGAGCACCAGCCGCTCAAGATCTCGCTGTTCAGGAACGGGCAGCTCGAGCCGGAGATCGTGCTCAACGGCCGCGGACTGCTGCACATGGAGCACTTCCGACCGCACCCCTCCAAAGCAGGGTCGGCGTCGGCGGTGGACGGCGACAGCGCGCAGGCGGTCCTCGCCTCCACCCCTTCGGAGGGTGAAGGACGCGCCCAGGTCGACCGGAGCTGGTTCGAGGGCCCCAAGGACGAGTGGGAGCGCGACATGTGGGAGGAGAAGTGGAAGACGTGGACCGACAGCAAGCCGAAGGGTGCGTCCGCGCTTGCCTCTCCTTCCCTTCCTTCCTTCCTTCGCTCCAGTCAAGTCAAACCCGCAGTCGTGTACTGACGCTCCTCCTCTCCCCCTTTCATCCCGCCTCTCACTTCCCGCTCCTCGCCCGTTGACAGGTCCCGAGTCGCTCTCGATTGACATCGCCTTCCCCTCGGCCCGAACGCACCTCTACGGCCTGCCCGAGCACGCCTCCCCGCTTTCCCTGCCAACCACCCGCGGGCCCAACGCCCACTACAAAGACCCGTATCGGCTGTTCAACGTCGACATTTTTGAGTACGACGCCGACTCGCCGATGGCGATGTACGGCGCTGTGCCGCTGGTGCACGCGCACTCGCCGAGGGGGAGCGTCGGCGTGCTCGCGCTGCACGCGAGCGAGACGTGGGTTGACGTCGAGCGCGCGTCCGGGGAGGACGGCGGCGCCGACACGCACTGGATGACCGAGTCGGGCATCCTCGACCTGTTCCTCCTCCCCGGCGCGAGCGCCCCGTCCGGCCCGGGCAAGCTGTTTGAGCAGTACGCCTCGCTCACGGGCGCGTCCGCGCTGCCGGCGCATTGGGCGCTCGCGTACCACCAGTGCCGGTGGAACTATTTGGACGAGGCGGACGTGCTCTCGGTCGACGCGCGGTTTGACGGCGCGCTCCCGGCGGACGAAGGTGGGCAAGACGCAAAGCTCGGGTTCCCGCTCGACGTGACGTGGCTTGACATCGAGTATGCCGAGGAGCACCGGTACTTTGACTGGGACCGCGCAAAGTTCCCGGACGTCAAGGGCATGCTGGCCAAGATCGCCGACAAGGGCCGCAAGGTGCGTCCCCTAGCCCGCTGTGTCCGTGCGTGCCAGCGAGCGCACGGCTGCTGATACTCTCCAAATTCTCATCCTTTGCGAGCAGATGGTCGCTATCGTCGACCCGCACATCAAGCGCTCTTCCAACTTCTTCGTTTACGAGGACTCGCTCGCCCTCGACCTGCTGATCAAGCGGCCTGGCCAGCCCTCGGCTGAGACGGGCAAGCTCGATGACTTCGAGGGCTGGTGCTGGCCCGGGTCGAGCGTCTGGGTCGACTTCTTCTTGGAGAGGAGCTGGGGCTGGTGGAAGGGGCTGTTTGGGCTCGAGAAGTGGGTCGAGAGCGCGAGCAACCTGTTCATCTGGAACGACATGAACGGTGCGTCCCTCCTCACCTTCCCCCCACCCCCTCCCTTCCTCCCTCCCTCCCTCCCTCCTCCTCTTTCTCCTCCCCGCGCGCTGCGTCGGCGAAGGTTCGACAAAGCTAACGGCCGTTCTCCTCTGAATGCGGCCCGCGCTCGACTCAGAGCCCAGCGTGTTCAACGGGCCCGAGATCACGCTCCCGCGCGACACGCTGCACCAGGATGGCAAGTGGGAGCACCGCGACGTTCACAACGTCAACGGGCTCATGTTTGTGCGTCTTCCTCTCTTCTCTCCCAGCGGGCGAGGTGGCGCCTTACCTTCCCCCGTCTTTCGCTCGTACAACAGACAAAGAGCACCTTCGAGGCGCTGCTTGCGCGCGAGACACCCGCCAAGCGACCGTTCGTGCTCTCGCGCTCGTTCTTCGCCGGCTCGCAAAGGTGGGGTGCGATCTGGACGGGCGACAACCTCGGCACGTGGGCGCACCTCGCCGGAAGCTTCCCGATGCTGCTCAGCCTGAACATCGCGGGCATCAGCTTCTCGGGGGCAGACGTTGGTGGCTTCTTTGGTGTGCGTCCCCTCCCCCTCTTAAGCCTCCTTTTCGTTCGGCGGACTGATCACCCCGTGCGCCCCGCAACGACCTCCGCAGAACCCGACGCCCGAGTTCCTCGTCCGCTTCTACCAGGCAGGCGCGTTCATGCCCTTCTTCCGCGCGCACGCCCACATCGACACGAAGCGGCGCGAGCCGTACTTGCTGGCGGAGCCGCATCGGTCGCTCGTGCGCGACTCGCTTAGGCTCAGGTACAGCCTGCTGCCGGTCTGGTACACTGCTTTCAGGGAGGCGGCCAGCGCGGGGTGGCCGGTGCTGCGGTGCGTTTCCTTCCCTCTCTTTCTATCCTTCAGCCCTTGCTCACGCTGACCTCTTTTACCTTCTGCCCCCCCCCCCCCCCTTCTCCTTCCCCCCCTTCTTCTTATTGAATGCAGCCCGCAGTACGTCGTCCACCCGACGGACGCA
Organism: Cystofilobasidium ferigula; assembly: GCA_014825675.1. Taxonomy (NCBI): domain Eukaryota; kingdom Fungi; phylum Basidiomycota; class Tremellomycetes; order Cystofilobasidiales; family Cystofilobasidiaceae; genus Cystofilobasidium; species Cystofilobasidium ferigula. The sequence continues at coordinate 27,713 of MVAM01000146.1, forward strand.
GACGGGTTCGCGCTCGACGACCAGTTCTACGTCGGCGGATCGGGCCTGCTCGTCAAGCCGGTCGTCGAGGAGGAGGCCGAGTCGGTCGACATCTACCTCGCCGACGACCAGGTGCGTTCCTTTTCGCGCCCGGCGCCTCATTCGAAACGACGTCTCGACTGACTTGGTCTGCTTGCCCTGCGTGCGCCTGTCGAACAGCCGTACTACGACTACTTCACGCACAAGCTCTACCCCGCCACAGGCGCGTCGCGCACCGTGCACCACCCCGCGCCACTTTCTGTCGTCCCCGTCCTCCAGCAGGGCGGGTCGATCCTCCCGATCCGCTCCCGCATCCGCCGCTCCTCGCCCCTCATGTGGCAGGACCCGTACACGCTCGTCGTCGCGCTCGACAAGGCCGGCAACGCGCGGGGCGAGCTGTACTCGGACGACGGCGAGAGCTTCGCGTTCGAGCACGGCGCGTTCGTCTGGCGCGAGTTCGAGTTCCTGTCGGACCCTGCGCCTGCGCGGGGCGAGGGGAAGGCGCCTGGGCCTGTCTTGCGGTCGGTCGACCTGACGCACGCGAGGCCGGACGGCATGCAGTCGCTCGTCAAGCCGTCGTCGGCGCTCGCAGAGTCCTCGCCGGAGGGCAACGCGTGGGCGCAGAAGATCGCTCACGTCCGCGTCGAGCGGATCGTCGTGCTTGGCCTGCGCAAGTCGCCGACGCGCGTGTCGGTCGCCGGAGAGGACGTCGAGTTCGAGTGGGCCAAGGGCGCCGAGAGCGCCGCGCGCAAGGAGACGTTGGCGAGCGTGCTGACGCTCAAGAACCCGCCTGTCAAGATCGTTGCCGACTGGGAGATCGTCTTCGAGTGATCTGTGTGACATTTCGACAAGCGGACTCGCTTGCAGGATCTGCATGCCTTTGCTTTCCCACCTTAGTGATCTTGAAGGGAAGAGCAGAGCTCGTTATCAACAGCGTCGTTCATGAGTCACGTCCTCAGCCATCATCGTCTTACATGTACAACCCAGCACCTCTCCAGCCCCGTCTCAGAGCTTCCCCTGCCCGCGGAAACGGGCGAGCCTCGTTCGTTTGGACGGTCCGCCGTGCTCGACCTGTGTGCGGGAAGTCACATTCGTCAGCTACGTGCCAGGGCTGATGAATGAGCTGCAACTCACCTTGGATGGGTGCGCCTTAGCGTCCGCGGGCGTGTCATCTGGGCGCTCGGAGAGCGGGACGTAGTCGCGCGCGGGCTGGCCGATGTAGAGCTGCGTCGAGGCGGCACAGAGCATCAGCGCTCAGCGGTTGAAAGCAGGATCGCAGAAAGGACGCACCTGCCTCGGTCGCCTGCCGCCCCCGGGACGCAAGACAGCACGTCAGCAGCGCACCTCTGGCGGCGGAAGCGAGAGAAGAAGGCGCACCAGATCTTCAGCCCGCCCTGCGCGAGCATCATCTGCCGCCAGTGCGCAAGCCAGCCGACGACGCGTGGCACCGCGAACAGAACGGGGAAGAAGTCGAGCGGGAAGCCCTGCGGGAGGGAAGCCGCTCGACTGGGTGATCAGCACGGCAAAAGGGGCCTTTGTAAGAAGAAGGATGCTGACCATCGCCCGGTAAATCAGTCCGGACCTGTGCCGAGCGAGGATCAGTACATGCGCTCACTGCGTGCAAGAAAACGGACAGAGGTGCGCACCAGAAGTCAACGTTTGGGTACAGCCGCCTCTCCTGCACGCCAAACAACAGCCAGTTAGCCCGCGACCGATGTCGCTCTGCTCCAGCACCCGCGGACGCACTTTGAAGTAGTCGTCCGCAAGCGCGACGTCGTGCAGCTTGATGGCGACCTCGAGTAGCGCGTCCGAGCCCGTCTCCTTGAAGACGTCATCGGCGCACTGGCGGATGATGGCCGAGCGGGGATCCGACTGCAATGTCAGCCAACGATGGTCAGCCAAGGCGGACGAATATCTAAAGAAAGCAGAGCCGACGAACAGTGCGGTACACTCTGAAGGGCCGAGGAAACACAGTCAGTTAGCATTCGTCTGACGCGCTCAGTCGAGGATGCACTGCGCACCGGTGACCAAAGCCGCTCTGCATTGTCCCTCGCACGCGAGCGTCAGCCTGGGCGCCTTCATCAGGAGCGAAAGACCCGCACCAGGACTGCCTCCTTGCGCTTGACCTTCTCGACGAAAGCAGGGACGTTGTCGACCGTGCCAATCTCCATCAGCATGCGGATGACGGCCTCATTGGCGCCGCCGTGCAGAGGGCCGTACAGCGCCGCGACAGCCGCACTGCAGAGCGAGGGAGCGTCAGACACCGCTCAAGAGCTCTATCGAAGGGTGAAAACTCACGCGATCGCGCTGTACGGGTCGACGCCGGTGCTGCCGACCGAGAGCGCCGCGTTGGTACTCGCGTTGATTTCGTGGTCCATGTGGGTCAGGAACAGCAGATCGAGCGCCTTGACGAACACGGGGTTGGGCTCGTAGTCGGGCTCGTTGAGGTAATCGATCTGGTACAGGAAGGAGGCGGTATAGGAGAGCCCGACCGGGGGACGGTTGAACGGGCGACCTTGACGGACGCGGTACGCCATGCTGCAATCCGCAAGATGATGGTTTAGAGCGCCGTCCAGGGTCAAGGGAAGACGCGGACTCACGCAGCGATAGTCGGCGCCTTCCCGATAAGCCTAAAGATCTGCTTGTCCATGACCTGCAGCGCCCTCGCAGATCCGTCGCTGTACAGCTTTTGTCCGCGCAAGCTCGGGTTGGCCTCCGAGTGCAGACTGCCAAGCGCCGCGAAGGATGCCGCAAGGATCGACATGGGGTGTGCGTCGTACCGAAAGGCCGAGATGAGCTTCTCCAAGTCACTGTGGAGGAAGGTATGGTGCATGACCTCGTCCTCGAAGGCGGCCTTCTCGCTCTTGCCCGGCTGCGTGAGGGTAGAGGAAGAGGACGTCAGCGCCAAACTCAAGCTGCCTTAGCGAAGCTGTAAGATTCGAGGTTATCGTACCAGGTTGCCGTACAGCAGCAGGTAGGCCGCTTCGAGGAACGTCGACTTCTCTGCGAGCTGCTCGATGGGGTAGCCTCGGTATCGAAGGACTGCGCGCGATGCCGCGAGCTACGCATCAGCTCTGCCCGCCTGAGATTGAGGCAACGGATTTGACTTACTGCCCGCCTCGCCGTCAATGTAGGTGATGGTGCTCTTGACGACGGCCGTGTTCTGCAGAAGTGGGGTTGAAGGACAGGGGTCAGCGGACCGGACGAAGCCCGATGGCTAGATGGCCAGCTTGCGCGGACGTCCTGTCGCCCTCCAGGCATCTTGGCGCACCTCCAGCCTCTTCCCTGCCGCTGGAAAAGCACGCTTTGAGGCATGCAGACGCACCATGAACCCAGGGTCGAACACCCTGATCCCTCGCGTCTCCTCGTCCTCCTCCCTCGCGCCCGCGCTCTTAGCCCCAAGCTTGAGCCCGTTGAACGCCGTCGCCGGGATCGAGTTGTTGGTGATTCTGCGGGGCGTGTCCAGAAAGTTCATTCGTTTCAGCTCGAAGTGCGCCAGGATGTCTCGTAGGGGGGAAGGGACGTGCGGGATGGTGATGGTCTGACCCGTGCGGTCGTCTCGGACGGTGAGCTGTTGCTTACCCTGCGCCGAGCTGCCGGAGCCAGCGTCGGTTGCGGTTGAGCTTGCTGCGCGGAGGGCACCGGTGGCCTCGTAGGAAGGAGTGGGTTTGCCCATGTCTGTCGGTGCTGCTGGGGGGGGCGAGCTGGTGGGATGTCGAGGAGAGGAGAAGATGGCGGCGGCCTGCGCTCGCCTGCTGCTCCGGCTTCTCGCGTAGCCGAGCAAGAGACGTACTCATCGACACGATGCACAGCTCGCTCGTCTCGCAGCAAGCTCGTCTCCAAGCTGCACGGGCGCATGGGCATCCTATCGCTCTTTGCGCGAAACCCCCTCCACGACCCGCCGTCCGTCCGAACCCGCCTTCTCGCCGCGCGCGAACTTCTCCCACCCCTCCCTCCCCGCCGCCCATCGGTCCCCGACCTCAAGCCCCCACTCTCCCCCGACGTTCAAGCACGCCCTCACACCTTCTCTTGCACGCGCGAGCACGCCGCCGGGCGACGAGCGCGGGAGGAGCTCGGTGAGCGTGCAGTGGACGAGGGCGTAGACTGCGCCGAGGGCGACGCCGAGCAAGATTTGGGAGGGCGTGTGGTACGAGAGGTACCATCTGGCGACGCGCAAATTAAAAGAAAGCGTCAGTCCTTTTGGTGCGAGGTGGCAAATGGCAAGGAGGAGAGAGAAGGAAGGGGGACAGAACGTTCGGACGCAGCGCACTGCTCCCACGCACCTGGAGAAGCACACGCCCCAGGTCCAGGCGCCCACGCCCGCAATTACAACCGACTTCTTCCACCACCACACGCGCCGCTTGCGCTCGGGCCACGACGCCGGCGCGCGCTGGACGAGCGAAAGGTGCAGCGTGAGGAAGGTGAAGAGGTAGCCAAAGAACTGGGCGTGCGACGAGGGCGAGGCGTCTATCGTCCGGTACGGCGAACGCAATGGCGAGCGGACGGTGTCAGCTGGACTTGTCAGACCCGTGCTGGGAAACGGGAAAGAGCGGTGCAGTTGGACGTACAGCCGCTGTCCATGTCGACTGCGCGGGAAGCAACCCGTGAAGCACGACAGCCCCATCGCAAGGTCAGCCCTGCTCGACAGCTGCGGTACGGACAATCAGGAAAGTAGGAGCCTCCGAGATACGCACTGTACGGCCTCTCGACCCTCAAGTACTGCTTGGCGACGTAGCTCAGCCCCTCGTTGACGAGCTGCCCCGCGAGCATGCTAAGCACGACAAGCTCGCGCTCAAACACAAACACGGCGAGGTACGCGGGGACGACGAGGATCGGCGAGAGAGTTAGAATTGCAAGCGCTTGCGAGAGGCGCGAGGAGGGGTCGTCTGTCGTGCAAGGAGGGTGATGAGGGAGGGGTTGAGGTCGAGGGAGGCGCGAGACGGTGTCAGCTGAACGGTGCGGGAAGAACGCAGCGAGCGCGCATGGGACCAGGACGGACAGAAGACGTGCGACAGCTCGAGCGGCGCGAGCGCATGCGACGGAGAGATGTGCATCGCGCGATAGGGCTGGCGTCGTTGCTGACGGGCGGAGGCTCAAGGGTCGGCGGCGTCAGGATGCAGGCAAGCGAGGAACGCGGTCGGCTCCCGTGCGCCTCAGTACTTAGTCCTCCCTCCGACCGCAAGCACGACGTCACTCTGCTCGCCGCAGGAAAGATCGGTCGTGCAGCAAGCTCGCACACGAGCGTCGGCTCAAAGCGCTGCGCCGTCTGCATTCTTCAATCACGTTCGCCTCTTACGTCCCCTTCTGCTCCAGAGCGCTCTGGCCAGCTGGAAAAACGACAGCAACCTGCATTTCCATCTTGATCGCCATGCACGCGAGCGCTTCAGATCTTGCCGCTGATGCGGTCCTTGATCATCTGGAGCAGCTCCGCCTTTTGGGACGCAATGTTCTCCCTGCGGGTGATGGCCTTCTTCTCGCGCCTGCGCTCGCGCTTGTCGAGCCTGTTGCGGACGTGGTTGGCGTGGATCAAGGCCTTGTGCTTGTACGCCGGGTCGTAGATGCCGCCGAGGGCAGGGACGATGTTGCTCTCGGGCAGCGGCGGCGGCGTCTCGCCGCGGCGAATGATGTCCTCCCTGTGGGCGAGCGTCGCCTTTGCGATGACCTCCTGCGTCGGCGTGAGCTTGCCCTGCGCGTTGAGCGCGGCCTTCTCCGCCTTTGCCCGTTGGCGGCGCATCTCCTTGGTCTCGGCCTCGGGGCCGGCGGCGGCCTCGCGCGCCTGGCGTGCGAGCAGCGGCGCGAACTTGCGCATGGCGTTCTGCCTGCCGGGCGCGCGGTTGCCACTGCGGGTGAGGAGCTTGCCGTCCCAGCCTTGGCCGCGGAACTTGTCACCGACGTCGACGACGTTCTTGACGGGCGCCGCCGCCGCGCCCGTCCGCGGGATCGCACCCGGGTCGGCCGGCGTCACGACGAGTCTGGACGGGTAGAGCGGGAGCGCAGGCGGCGGGCGGAGCGGCTTCTCGAGCTGCATCTTCATCGAGAGCGGGATCTCGCCCTCCTTTGCGAACTCCCAGCTCATCAACCCGAGCCGCTGCGTCTGGCCCTCGATGTGGAACCCTTGGTCCTCGGCGCGCGAGGAGATCTCGCCCCGCGCGAGCCGGGCAGACTCGACGTCGCGCTCGAGGTCGATGCGCGAGCCAATGTACGTCGGGAACGCCTGGAGCGCTTCGGACGAGCCTGCGGTGTGCTTGGGCACGACCAGGAAGTCTTCCATGCCCCGGACAAAGGCGTTTTGCGGAGCGAGGCCCTGTTGCACCCGGGCGCGCGAGCGGCGACCCACAGGATCAGCCTGTCATGGCCCAAGCCCCGGACGACAAGGATCAAAGAGTAGCACGCACGACCTCCTTCCACGTATCGGCCACCTGGCCCGTTTTGACGATGGCCGTTACGCGGTCCTTTCCGATGCCGTACCGCTCCGAGATGAGGTGCACGCGCTCGACGGCCGTCACGCCCGCCGGGAACGACACGTAGACGGAGTACATCTCGTCCTGCAGGTCAGCCGATAGCGGCGGCGTGGGCGTGAAGTAGGGGTTGGCCGTGAAGGGCTGCGAGTCGGTCGGGGCGGGCACGCGAGGACGAGGCGAAGGGAGCACACGACGAGGAAGGTCCAAGGCAGCGCAGGCGGACAAGGCCACGAGGGAAGAGGAAGAAAGACACAGAGGGCCTCGTCAGTCGAAGCAGTCCTCGACACGGCGGTCCACTGCCGTCCGTTGGCCGTAGCCTTACGGCCCTCTGAGCCGACGAGGAAGGAGGACGGTTCCAACGCACCCTGTCGCCTCCGATCCAGTTGTGCTTCCTCGGGCTCGGCCACTTCCACTTCTCGCCCTCGCCCTTGAACCACTGGAGCAGCTGTTCGTTCTTGACGTCGAGCCACGTGCGCAAGCTGCTGTCGGCCCCGGCATCGGCGGCGTAGTCGAGCGAGTTGCTGCCCTCGTCAGCCGAGGAGGAGACGTCGGCAGCGGCGGCAGGACGGGAGAGGGCGAAGGCGCGGCGCGGGGTGGAGGGGCCGGCGACAAGCGCCTGGCGGAGGAGCGACGGGCGCGAGGCCATGGGCTGCTGCTGCTGCTGCTGCTGCTGCTGTTTGAAGGAAGGGGACGGCGTCTAGAGGACGGACGGGAAGGAGAAGCCACGGCGGCGAGGTCGATGAGTTACGCCTTCGAGTAAGTCACGCGCGTAATGAGTCGTCGGGCCCGACCAATGCACTCACTCGTCCGTCTACTCCGGCGGCATCAGGCCCAGCTTGGAGTCGAGCTTCCTACCGAGGGGGCAGGGGGAGGGTTATGCTGCTCGCATAGCGGCAGACGCAAGGACGGCCGCTGGAGCCGAGTCTGCTGGCACTCGCGTCGCAAGGCCCATGATGCGCCGACGATGAGCAGCTAGCTGCCCTCGTCCCTGGACCCGTCCATCCTGCAAGCACCTTGATCATCTCCGCCAGTCGGTCTGGCGTCCACCCGCTAGCCATTCGTCTCGCTCGGCATGTCTCTCCTGCCGCAGGACGCACGTCCGACGACCGACAGCATCCTCGCCGCCCTGGCCACCGCCGCCCCGCAGCTGCTCGAGTCGCAGCAGCCGGACCCGTCGACCCAGCAGCCGACGCAGCCTGCGACGCAGACGCAGACCCAGTCGCTTTCGCAGACGCAAGGAGGGTCGACGCTCCCCGCTCTCTCGCGCGCCGCCGGCGTCCGTCACGCACTCGGCGAGTCGCAGCCGTCGCAGCAGCAGCAGCAGCCGAGCGCGTCCGCGACCAACGCGTCTTGGACTGGCGGCATCCCTGGCCTGGGACGGCTCGGGCAGGCACACGACACGGCGGCATCGGTGATCGCCTCTGAACGGAATCCGCCCAGCGCGTTTCCTTCTGCGGTAGGTAGGCTCGAGAGCTCGGTCCAGTCGGGCGAGCGCTGGGTGCGTGCCTGTCCCCCCCCCCCCCCGCCCCCCCTCTTCCCTCGGTTACTTTGTCCCCGAGACGTGTCGCTGACGAGATCTCGACTTGCGCTTCATAGGCACCCGGCCGGCAGGCGAGCCCTCCAGCGCATCCCGATGAAACGCAGGCGAGCAGAGTGAGCAGCAACGAAGAGGGCATGTCGCATGCGGTGCGTTCCCTTCCCCTTTGTCCTTGCGCACTCACCAACCTGTCTCCGACCACCGCCCGCGTACCCATCTTCGCAGACCGCCGCTTCCTTTCCCGCCTCGCAGGGCCCAGGCGCGCCCACCTTCTCCTTCGGCGCACATACCCAGCCGATCCGGTACGACCGCTCGTACGAAACGCCCCCGCCGTCTCCGACGGCCGACACGTCCCTCGCGAACGAGGAGACCGAGGCGTCGCTCGGCTGGACCCGAGGTGCAGGGGACGGGACGCTCGTCCCGACGCAGCTGGCGACTCAGAGCCAGAGCATGCAGAGCGCTGCTGCCGGTAGCGGAGGCGGCGAAGGGAGGGCGGGAGGGTCGGGCACGGCGGCTGCGCGCGCGGAGGACGCGTTCAAGCAGGAGCATGGGAGTGCGCTCAGCGCTCCCGAGCGACCGGAGCACGAAGCAAACCCAGGATCAAGCAGCAGAACGACCCATCCGTCTTCTGTCAGCAACGGCCGCGCGCCGTCAGCAGTACGTGCGCCTGTCCCGCTCCGCAGCTCGAGCAGCCTGAAGGCCGAGTCACTGTCGCAGCTGCCTTCGCCTGCGCACGCCGTCAGGTCACCGGCTGGCAAAACTCTCGCGGCGGCGCCGCGCCGTTCGGACGTGTCCCTCGGCCCGTCGTCTTCAGAGGCGATCGCCGCGGCGGGTGCAGCATACATGTCGTCGCCAGCTACTCGACGTTCCACGCCCACGTATGCCCCTTCTGAGCGCAGCGTCGTGCCGGGAACGTCGTCGCCCAACAACTTCGGCCGCGCGTCGAGCAGCAGCAGCAGTAGCAGCGCCGGCGGTGGGCAGGCGGTCTCACTCCGCCCGCACGCGCCCCTCGGCCCGAGCAGCAGCGGCCTCGTCGAGGGTGCGCTCGCCGCCGCCGGCGCTTCATTCGCCTCTGAAATCCCGCATGCGCGCAGGCCGAGCAGCCCTGCTGCCGGAGGGGAGGGTGGGACGGACCACTCGCTCGTCCCCGACTCACAGCTGCAAGCCGGCGCGGCCGCTGAGGAAGGCTCCTCGCCGTTGAACGGGCCCGCCGGGGCCGGCTCGGTGCAGGCGGACATCCAGGTGCTTCCCGAGCTGCACCTCCCGCCGCGCGAGGCCGCCGCCGACGACGACGACGACGAGGACGAGTACACGTTTGGGTCGACGTACCGGCGCCCTGCCACCTCCTCCACCTTGCCGTTTGGCGCTACCTTCCACGCGCAGCCTGCACCGTCGCTCCCCCCTTCCGCACGTTCTCCAGCCCCGGAGCCTAGCAGGACCGTCAACCCGTCGGACGTCTTCCACGCGCTCATCGACGACGCGTTGGACCTCTCGGACCTGTCGGAGCACGACGGCGCGCAGCAGCCGCGCAAGTCGCGCGCGGCGAGGCTGTATGAACAGAAGACGAGCAGCGCGCGCTCGAGCCGGCCTGCGAGCTCTGCGGGGGGCAGTTTTGCGGGTGCGGAGGTTGCGCCGGGGCCGAGGGGTGCGGAGGGGAAGGAGAAGGGGACGGCGAGCGGGAGGGCGACGCCGATTGTGGGCGCGGCTGTGCAGAAGTTGAAGGAGAGAGAGGTGGCGCTTGACATGCCCGTCGCCGGTGCGCCTTCTCGTCCTTACGCCTTTCAGGCCGAGGGCATGCGCTGAACCCCCCTTCCCCGCGCCCCTTTTCCCCGCGCCTTTGGTTCCGAGGAGCAGGCCCCTCACGACCGTACGCCCGCACGGCAGACGTCGAGATGAACGACAGCGACGACGAGGTGCCTGACTCGCAGCCAACCGCGGAAGGTGCGGCCGACTCGCTCGGCCCGTTCACATACGTCGACCCGGACGCCGCCGCTGCGGTCAAGGGCAAGGGCAAGGGCAAGGGCAAGGGCAAGCGCCTGTCGGCACCTGTGCCGTTGGCGGCCGGCGGGCCGGTGAAGAGGGCGAAGAAGGGTGGGGCGGTCGAGCTCGCACCCGCTGGCGAGCTGAGGGACAAAGCGCCGGCAAAGGTCAAAGCGGAGCCTGCGAGTTTGGCGGGGAAGAAGGAGCCTGCGAAGCGGGGGACGAAGCGCAACTTGGTGCGTCTTGACAAGAGCTCCGCGACGCTCGAGGTCGACCATCGCTGACATGGCCTTTCTTTCAGGACGCCGGTAAGAAGCGCAAGTCGACCGCCAGCGCGGGGCCGACGGACGATTCCATCCAGGACCCGGACGACGTCGCCTTCAACACGGACTCGTGCGCCGTCCCACCACCACCCCCACCGCCGCGCGCCGAGAAGTTGTCCGCAAGCGCCAGCGCCAAGGGCAAGCAGCGCGCCTCGTCAACGACGACGGGCCAGGTGCGCGAGAGCTCGCACCCCTCGTCGTCCATCATGGGCGCCGGCTTTGGCGGCTCGCCCGCGCCCTCTATCAGCGCGACGCGCCGGCCGCCGCTGTCCGCGACGTTGCGCGCGCGCGTGTTCAAAGGGTGCGTGACGCGCGTGTTTGCCCTCTGGCGGCAGAACGCGACGTACTACCCGGGCGTGGTCATCGACGTCGGCAACGTCGGCGACACGCGCGACTTCAAGGTCGCGTACGACGAAGGGGAGGCGCAGCTCTGCTCGGTGAAGAACCTGCGCAAGTGCGCCGTCAGGGAGGGGGATGTCGTTTACTACGAGGAGGAGCCGTTTACCGTGCTCGAAGATGCGGACGCCGAGCAGGGGCTCGCGAAGCACGCGACGATCCTGATCAGCCCGCTCAGCGCATCGGCAGGGACCAAGGCGCAGCGCGTCCGGATTGAGGAGATCGTCAGTCCTCCTCCCCTCACCGCTGGTTCTTCCCCAAGCTGACGCGTGCGCGTCGGGCGGCAGATCGTCGACCAGGGCGACCTGCACCAGCTCGATGACCGCAAGCTCGCAATCGACGACGTCCTCGTCGACGGCTGCAGCACGTCGTACTGGACCGACCGCGGCCGCCCGCGATCGATCACGCCCGCTGCGACCGGCGGCGGCGAGCGCAAGCCAAGCATTGCGGCGCTCGCGCACGCGCTGCACAACCCGTCGCCGACGCGGTCGCGGGGTGCGCCGAGCTCGTCCGTCTTCGGCGGGATGGCGTTCCTTATGTCGCACGTCGCCGAGCGATCGCAGCCGGCGCTCGAGCAGGGCGTGCTGGCGCACGGCGGCCGGCTCGCGGGTGACTTTGACGAGCTGTACAAGCTCGACGGGCTGACGGCCGCGCGCACGCTGGCGGACAGGACGTACGTGGCCGCGAACCTCAAGTACGTCTTCGACGCGCAGGACGTCAAGGGCGTGTTCCTCCTCGCGGACGCGCCGTCGAGGCGGCCAAAGTACTTCAAGGCGCTCGCGCTCGGCGTGCCGTGCATCGCCGCGGGGTTCGTCCGGGCAGCGCTGAACGCGCAGGAGCACGGCGAGCGCGACGTGCGTACCCATCTCCTCATCTACAACCCCCCCCCCCCCTCTCCGCCCCCCTCCCTCCTCCCTCTTCCTCCCCATCGCCCTACGCGCCACTGCGCTTCCCCTCGCTAACCCACCGCGCCTCTTGCGCTCCGGGCCGCCGCAGCCGATCGACTGGCGCGCCTTCAAGCTGTCGACGCCGCCGTCGCCGCTGCTCGGGCTCGACCCGACGACCGCGCGGCCGAACGCGTCCTCGCAGGCGTGCGTCCACCCGGAGTGGGGCGCGCGGCGGGCCGTCGTCCGCAACCCGGTCCGGAGCGGCGAGCCCCGGCCGTTCGCCCGCTGGGCGATCGGCCTCGTTCAGCCGGACAGGGGCGACCGGGAGCTCGTCGTGTTCCTCGCGCTCGCGCTCGGCGCCGCGTCCGTCGCCGTCGTGCCCGACGCGGGGCGCTTCACGCGAGCCCAGCTCGCCGCGCTCGACGCCGTCGTGCTGAGGGACGGGGCGGCGGTGCCTGCGGAGCTGCAGGGCGCCGGGGTGCGGATCGGGGACGAGGAGTGGGTGAAGCAGTGCGTCATCGTCGGCGGAAGGGTGCGTTGGCTTCCCTCTTCCCCCCCCCCCCCCCCCCCCCCCCCCCCCCCTTTCCTCTCTCGCACTTTCTCTCCTTTCCCTCGACGACCACGGTGCACGCTCGTCTCCCCCCCCCCCCCCCCCCCAAACACCTTCCCTTCTCCGAACCTTTCACCACTTCCCACCTTCCCTCGCCGCCTCCCCCACCCCCTGTCCAAGGGCGCCAACTGACCCCCCCCCCCCCCCACCCCCTCCCTTCCTCCCCCCTCCTCACCACCCACCACCCACCATCTCTCAGGTCACCCCCAAGCTCTGGAGGCCCCTCCGCGATGCGTTCGAGCGCTCCCTCGCCGCCCACAGCAGCGGCAGCGGCGGCGCCGGCGGCGGGGGGCGGGGCGGGGCGGGGGCGGGGAGCGGGGAGGTGTCCGCTTGACCCTGCGATGCGTGCGTGCGGGCAGGCGGGCGTGCGTGCGCGCGCGAGCTGAGGGCGGGAGAGAGAGGCGCTGGCAGTGGAAGGGAGGGAGGGAGAGGGGGGGGGGCGGGGGGGCGAGAGGAGCCGGGGGAGGGGGCGCAGTCCTCGACACGACACAATGCCCTCCATGCCGCCTCCCTGCGGTGCGCTCCCGGCGTCGACGTGCGAGCTGAAGCAAGGCGCGAGTCGGCGGGGGAGGTCAGCGGCAGCCAAACGTGAGCGAGTTCGAAGGGGTGAGTCGGGTTAAGGGGGGGGTGGGGGGGGGGGGGGGGGGAGGGCGCTCGACCTGTAAGTCTACAACAAACGGGGCGCGAATACCCTACACCAAGCAAGACACAGCGAGCGCGCCCACCTTCGTCCCGGGCATGGGGGG
>MVAM01000147.1:0-40581 GCA_014825675.1 Cystofilobasidium ferigula
AAGGCAGGGCAGGATGATGCGATGGCGGATAGAGTCACAACGTGGCGATCAGGGTGGCAAGGTGGACGGTCCAGAAGGCGGTCAGCCAAGGAACCGCCGCCGCAAGGGACGAAACGCATTGAGCAGCGCTCGCTCGCTGGACGGACCCTTTCCTCCGGTCGACTTGCGGGCGGTCTGCTTGGTGCGGGCCATGGCTGCTGCTTGCGATGAGTGCCGTTGGAGGATGGGGTAGAGGAGAGGGTGGGTGGTGGGTGTCTCGAGCAGCTGCCGTCGGTCGGCCGGCCTCTTGTAAGCGAAGGGCAGCGAGGCGAGACGCGTGCGGGCGGTGAGATCAGCCGAGAGCTGTCGTTTGACCGACCGATTTCTGGCCGACGCAAGACGCGTACCGCTGGATGCGCACGACCGAGGAGCACGCAGATCAAGTGTCGCTGAGGTCAGGGTAATCTTACCCCGGGTGCTAGGTCGGTCGGGAGGAAGCAACGCGTCCGCCTTCTGGCTGCTGCTGCGCCATAAGGGAAGCTGCTGCTCCTGCTTCTTCTGACCGCCATCCCACCACCTCCCCTCCCGTCGCCAGCACAGCTACTGGCCTCCCCCCTCTCTCTCTCTCTCTCTCTCCCACACCCACACCCACCTACACCCACTCTCTCTCTCTCTCACCATGTCCGGACGCGGAAAGGGCGGCAAGGGCCTCGGCAAGGGCGGTGCCAAGCGCCACCGCAAGATCCTGCGCGACAACATCCAGGGCATCACCAAGCCTGCGATCCGCCGTCTCGCACGCCGTGGTGGTGTCAAGCGCATCTCGGGCCTCATCTACGAGGGTGCGTCCGGCTGGCTTTCTTGATCGACGGGGTGAGGACGGCGTGCTGACCCTTGCTTGCGCTTTCTCCCTCCCTCGTGCCCTGCTCCGTCCCGCAGAGGTCCGCGGTGTTCTCAAGATCTTCCTCGAGAGTGCGTCCGGCTGGCTTCCACGTATGCAAACTCATGGCCGTCAATGCTGACTGCTCGTCCTGCCGCTTTCCTTTCTGTCGCAGACGTCATCCGCGACTCGGTCACCTACACCGAGCACTCGAAGCGCAAGACCGTCACCGCGCTCGACGTCGTCTACGCCCTCAAGCGCCAGGGCCGCACCCTCTACGGTCCGTCCGACTCCTCCAAACTGTCTCTGTTTCCTTTGCTGACCTCTCGCTCACTTCCTCTTCGCGCAGGTTTCGGCAACTAAGCTTTCGCTTCGCTCACTTTCCTTCGCTGCTTCGCCCCTCGCCCCTTGTACCCCTCTTCGAGTCTGCTACTTCATGCCTTTTACGACCTCACGTTATCGCTTTGTCCATGAGCTTCCGCCTGTCGCCTTCGGCGTTCAGGTTCTGTGGAGGTGTGACGATGTCTCCTGTGCCAGCTGCGCACGTTCCGTCCGCCCTCCTGCTCGAGCAGACGTCCACTCCGCCTCCTCCCCATGCACCCCGCCCTCCCCGTCCTCGCTGTCCTCCCTGCCGGTCTTCTTGCATATCTGCTCCAACGTCGCAGCTCAATCTCGCCATCACAGGAGATGTCGTCGCCCTCTCCTCAGCAGCAGGAGAAAGAGCCTTGTGCGTTCGAGCAGCTGCGCTTCGTCGCACCTGGCACCCTTGCTCCTCCGCTAGGCCTCCTCCCGAGCTGACCGCATGCTCTCGTCTTTCCGCTCATCCGTCGTGTTTTGCCTTGCTGCCAGCCTACTCGCTCTGGCTCGGCCCAGCCTCGTCGCACCCTTCACACGCCGTCTTCAGCACGCTCATCGCTTCTCTCCCCGGCCCGCGCTTCCCCGCGCACGCGACGCTCCTCGGCGCCGCTCCTGCAGGCGCGTCGCTCGCGCACGTCGTGCAGGGTATCGAGCGGGCGCTGGTGGACTGGCGGAAGGACGAGAAAGGAAGGGACGGGGAGCTCCAAGTTGAGCTCGAGGACGTGAGGAAGGGGAAAGAGTTCTTCCGATGCGTGCTCACGAAGCTCAAGGGTGCGTCGCCCGTCCGTGGGCTCTGCGCTCGCCCTGGAGTCTTTTGGGAGGAGCTCAGGGTGCTGCATCATTCTTGCTGATCATCCTGCTGACCCTACCTCTTGCGACGCTGTAGACGACCCCTCGTTGCACGCGCTACACGATCACATCCTCGTGCACCTGCCCTCACCAACCGAGCGGCCCACCTACTTCCCGCATGTCTCCCTCCTCTACTCCAACATCCCCCAGGAAGAACGGCAAGCGGTCGTTGACGAGCTGTATGCGTCCGGCCGCGCGCGGGCGGTGCAGGACGGGGCGGAGCTGCGCGGGCACGCAGGAGACGCGCAGGGGATCAGGGCGGTGCGGTTCGGGAGCGTCGTCGTCGTGCAGACGAGGGACGTCGCGCCGGAGGATTGGAAGCCGGTCGCGGAGGTCAAGCTCTGAGGAAGGCGTTCAGGTCAGGGCTAAAGGGGGGGGGGGGGGGGGAACTGCTGAAGCCGGAGGGTAGCGCGCAGTTGCCTCTCGAATGCCCTCCTGCCAACCCCTCGCTACCGGCTGTCCCGCCGCAACGCTTGCCTGGGATCAAGCAGGCGTGTCCCTGCTCGCGACCTTCGCCTTGTCCGCCACCGCAAAGCCTCGCTGAAGAGTGAAGTGGACCGGCGGGTGGAACTGCGGTGCGGGCTGTCCATGCCGCGTCCGACGGCCACCTTACCCTGTCTCCCCCCCCCCTTCCTTCCTTCAAGCAGCCCAGCATGGCCGTCGCCCTCGCCGAGAACATGGCCCGCGTCGACCTCTCGGCCGTGCCCCAAAGCGGCGGCTCGCCCGCGGCGCCCGAGGTCGTTGCTTCGGACGCCGAGGGGTCCGAGGACGACCAGCCCACGGCCGTCGACGGCGCAGGCTCGAGCAGCCAGGCCAAGAAGAAGAAGAAGAAGAGCAAGAAGAAGAAGAAGGCGGCAGGCACGGCGGCGGTGCAGAGCGAGCCTCCGAGGGTCGGTCTGAGCAAGATCTTCCTAGACGGCGTGTTCCCCGTCGGCGAGGAGCAGGAGTACCGGGGCGAGTGCGTCCTCCTCTCGCCCCTCCCCCAGCCTTCTTCGAAGAAGACCTTGTTCGCCCGAGCTCTCCTACACAGGGGCTGACGCTCTGCGCGCTTGCCTCGCAGCAACGCCTATCGCTACACCTCGGCCGAGCTGAAGGAGAAGGAAGCCTCGCAGCAGTCGTCGCCCGAGGACAACTACAACGCGATCCGCCGGGCGGCGGAGGTACACCGGCAGGTGCGGGCGTGGGCGCGCAAGGCCATCAAGCCGGGAATGACGATGACGGAGATCGCGGAGCTCGTCGAGGACGGCACGCGGGCGCTTGTTGAGGAGAACGGGCTCGAGAGCGGCGTTGGGTTCCCCACTGGCCTCAGCGTCAACGACTGTGCAGCGCATTACAGTCCGTCCAGCTCTCCTGTTCTCTCACCGCTGATGCAGGGGAGGCTGATGCTGTGTACCGACCGTCCAGCGCCAAACGCGGGCGATAAGCAGGTCCTCCAGCCAGGCGACATCCTCAAGGTTGACTTTGGCGTGCACGTCAACGGCCGGATCGTCGACTCAGCCTTCACGCTGACGTTCGAGCCGTCGCCGTATGACGAGCTGATCAAGGCCGTCAAGGACGCGACCAACACCGGTATCCGCGTGCGTCCTGTTGCCGGCGGTACAGGGAGCGCTCGAGCGAGTTGCTGGAAGGCGCGCAGCAAACGCGGGCTGACGCATGCACCCGTCTTTCTTGGGGTCTGCAGGAGGCGGGCATTGACGTCCGGCTGTGCGACATCGGCGCGAGCATTCAGGAGGTCATGGAGTCTTACGAGGTTGTCCTCGGCTCCAACACGAAGCAAGGTGCCCTCGCGCCCGCCCCTTGAGCCCACCCCTGCACGACTCAGGCTAACCCAAATCATTCCCGCCATGCGCTGCGAACGCAGTCAAGTCGATCAGCAACCTTTGTGGGCACAATATTGGCCTGTACGAGATCCACGGCGGCAAGAGCGTGCCGATCGTCAAGAATGACGACGAGACCAAGATGGAGGAGGGCGAGTGTGCGTGACTGCCTTCATCAGCCCTGCAAGTGCTTCCCAGCTAACATCCGCCCTTGCGCACTGCAGACTTCGCGATTGAGACGTTCGGCTCGACCGGGCGAGGCCGTGTCGTCGAGCAGGGCACCTGCTCGCACTACGCGCGCAACAAGATCTTCGACGCGCGCCACCTAAAGTGCATCCCTCTACCCCCTCCGTCCTTGATCCTCGCTGACGGGCTCGCACGCTTTTGCGCGCACGGTGACGCAGGCGGGAAAGCTCAAAGAGCTTGCTCAAGAGCATCAACAGCAACTTCGGCACGCTGCCGTGGTGCCGGCGGTACCTCGACCGGATCGGGGAGAAGGGGTACCTGCTCGGCGTGAGCTCCCACCACCCTTTCCTCCTCAAGAGAGCTTGGTGCTGATCGACGGCTCGATCTGGTTTGCAGCTCAACGAGCTCGTCAGCCACGACATCGTTCAAGAGTACCCGCCGCTGCACGACGAGCCAGGGTGCGTTTTGCCCTCCTTTGCCCCTCTCGACCCCTGCCTTGATGGTTCGCTGAGCGGCACCCTTCGCTCGTGCGCCTGCCTGCAGGTCCATGACGGCGCAGTTCGAGCACACAATCCTGCTCCGGCCGACGTGCAAAGAGGTCGTCTCGCGGGGCGAAGACTATTGATGGGCCTCTTAACCCCTCACTCGGGCTCCTTGCGAGCGTCTCCACTTGAGCATGCATGAGGAGAGAATAGGTTAATCGATACACTGAGAGCGCGGAAAGCGGAGGACGATGGGTGAACGAGCGTGATTTGTGCAAGAGGGCACTCTAGGTTGGCAAGGGGCGCGTCCGAATGACGTGTAAGTGGCGAGCAGGGCAAAGAAAATAATCTAAGAACAAGAAAAGACCATGCTGCAGGGATCTAGATGGAATCTCGCAGTATAGATAGGGTCGAGCAGTGTAGATGAGTCTAAATGAGGGCGCTAGCACCGAGCAGGGCGGCCACTCCAAGGCCGAGGACGGACGACGACGTGAAGCGAGGGAAGGCCGCGGACGAGCCGTTGTCCTTGCTCGAGCCGCCGCTGGATGAACCGCCCGAACCATCGACGGCCTTGTTTGTCGTCGAAGCCGTCACGCCGCCTGGGCACAAGCCTCCAAGGCCGCTCTCGGGGAGGATGAAGACGGGCATCCCGTTGACAATCGCGACCTCGCTCGCGCCTTCGGAGCCCGTCTTCCAGCTCGTGCAGGTCAGGACGTCGACGACGGACGCGGAGCTCGGCAGGGACGCGTTGCCAGGGACGGTGACGGTGCCCGAGCCGCCCGTACCGCGGTTCGAAAGGATCGAGACGAGCGGCGCTTTGGAGATTAGAATCTCGTGCTCCGTCTGGCCGACGATGGAGGACTAACGCGGTAAACCGGGTCGGCACAGGGTCAGCATGCGGGCAGCGGTGCGAGCGTCGGCCGATCGCGTACCTTGCTCTCGTAGAAGGATGACGAGGCGTTGCCGGCAGCGGAGCGGATGGCGGTAAGGTTCTTGACGTAGGCGTAGCCCTCGCTCGTCGTCGAGTAATCCGACGTCCACATGGGCTCTGCACGCACGAAACACTCAGGCTGGTCAGCCCCACGTCTTCCGTAGTAAGTGCTGAAAGAAGGAGGGCGCACCTCGGTTGGCAGGGTCGGCACCGCCGTTGAAGCCCTGCTCTTGGCCGTAGTACAGGATAGGAATGCCGTCGGTGACGAACGGGTACGCCATGGCGTTGGCGATGAGCACCTCGTCACTGACGTAGCTGGCGTAGCGCGGCTGGTCGTGGTTGTCGAGGAAATTGCCGAGCAGCGTCGTGTCCTTGACGCCCGCCTTGAGCTGGTCGTGCATGCTCGCGAGCTCGGCGATGCTGCCGTTGGTCGCCTGGAACGCGCGGCCAACCGGGTAGTAGGCGGCGTAATTGAGCACACCGTCCATCACCTGTTTTTGTCCTTTAGTAAGTTTCTCTGTGCGGAAGAGCGGATGACGACGCACCTCGGTGTACGGCGCGATGTACTCGACGCTTCCGTCCAAAACCTCGCCGACAGTGTACACACCCGACGCGGCGGTGAAGTTGGGCCAGAAGTCCTTGCGGACGTGCTTGACCGTGTCGATGCGAAGGCCGTCGATCGAGTAGTCCGAGACGAGCTGCTTGACCCAGTTGGTATAGTACGCGACGACGGTGTCATCCTCCGTATCGATGTCCGGCAACGCGACGTTGTCGTCGCCGAGCCAGCACTGCTCGACATCCGTCTGATTGTTGTAGTTGTCGATCCAGCAGAAGGGGTGGAAGTCGCTCTGCTCGTCGAAGGCACCGTACGACGAGGAGGTCTTGAAGGTTGAGGACGACGTTGCCGCGACGTGGTTAACAACGATCTGCACGAGAGACGCAGCGCGTTAGCAGCCAGACAAGCTTCACCAGAAGGCACTTTTTTGGACAAACGTCGACCATGAGGTACATGCCGCGCGCGTGCAGGGCGGCGGACAGCGCCTTGAGGCTGTCGGCACCGCCAAAGTTCTCGTTGAGCTTCGAGATGTCGAGCGACCAATAGCTGCAGCACAGAACGAAGGCCAAGAACAGTCGGCAACAAGAGCAAGCGGGGAGGTGGGAAGGAGAAGGCCGCACCCGTGGTACTGCGCGACCAAGTCATGTCGTTCACGTCAGCCTTTTGCCCTGCTGCGCGCGCTAGAAGCCCACCGAAACTGCACCCTGCGAGAGCAGAAGGGTAGAAACTTACAGACTCGCCGATGGCGGTCCTGCCGCCGATGTTGGAAACGACCGGCGAGATCCAGATGCTCGAGAAGCCAAGGCCCTGGATGTAGTCCAGCTTATCGACTGCGGACGGGGAAAGGCAAAGCGTATGAGCCCACGGCCAGAGATCCCACCGCTGCCAGCATGCCAGCCACTTCGAACGCACTCAGGGCAGCGTAGTTGCCTCCGCAGCTGCAGCGGTTTGCGAAAGACAAGAGGGGCTATGGTTAAACCTCGGTGAGCGAGAGAGAAGGGAGGGTACGACGCACTAAGCACGGTCGCCGACGTTGCAAGTGGTCGTCACGTTGTCAGGCCTTGCCCAGCGGTCGGTCACCACCTGGTAGATCTGTTGGGAGCGCCATCCCGCAGCATCAAGAGCAGCAGCCTGCTTTGGCAGCCCGAGAAAGAGGAAGGACGCGAGCGCGACGACGGAGGGAAGCCGCAGAAGCATGCTGGTGGGGGGCTGGAAGAGGAAGGAGGGACAGGAGGGCTGAGTCGGCGGACGCCGGCGATGGCAAACTGCCTGAAGAAACGACTGTGCGAAAGCGCGGGTTGCGCAGGGAAGTCGGCCTGGGTGCAGACGACGACGGTGCTCGTTGTGCGAGTGTCGGAGGCGGTGGGCCGGCAGCGGACGAAGTGTCTCTTCGCCCTCATTTCTAGGGGACAGCCCCGGCGTCAGTAGAGCGCAGCGTGAGAACCTCTGCCGCGCTCAGCCCGCTGACCCGCTTGCCGGCTGCGACCGCGACACAACTTCCATCCCTTCCGTCCCCTCTTGTTACCTTGCAATAGCAGCTCACACGTTGGCCAGCACCTCTCCTTCACTCGGCGGCATGTCCCTGCTCGCCCAGCTTGACCCGTTCTCGGCCACGGACGGCGCCCTCCCTCGGTCGTCCCGCATGGACCTTAGCATGGAGCAGCGCGTCGGCAGGCCCTTTCTCCGCGGATGGGGCGTCGGCGACGTCTGGAAACTCTGCTGGCTCGTCGCGGGCAAGGGTGCGTTCGAGTGCTGTGCCTCGGGGCTGGGATAAGGCCGAGAGGCAAGAAGGAAGCCAGAGCCGGTTCGTGGGCTGACCCTCGCCAGACCCCTTTCCTTTGCGCCGTCCCGCCTTGCAGCGAACCACCTGGCGTCCGAGCTCATCGCACACAAGGTGTACGGTCCCCGTAAACCCACCTGGGGCGTCGAGTGCGTCTTCTCTACCTTCTGCGAAAGTGTCATAAGTTGGGCGCGCAGGCTGACGCGACCTACCGCGCGCGCCCTGTCTCAATCGGCGTCATCGTACAGGATGACCATTATAACCTCTTTTCTCCGCGATGCCGGCAAGCACTCGTCCCTGGCGGACATTGTACGTCCTTGGCCTCTGTTCAGTCAAAGAGGGATCGGCTAACCGCTCTACCGTTGCGCAGACGTTCATCCGCGCGCTCACGTCACTGTCCTCCTACCTTCCTCCGACGACTCAAACCCAGATCACGCCTCTCTCTTTTCGCGTGAAATCGCGCGGTCTGCGCGGTCTACTCTCGACGTTCGACAGCTACGAGCTCGGAGGGGTCAACTACGACCCGACGAGCGAGGAGGGCGGGTTCGGCGCGGGCCGGTGGTTGGGTGGTGAGTGGGTCGTCGACAAGGGCCTGTGGAAGAACTGGCAGCGTGAGTGGAAGCGGAGTAGCTCGGTACCGGCACAGCCTCCGAATGGCCGCGGACGGCCAGGGAGTCGCAAGACTTCCACCGATGACAACTCGCGCAGGTTAGCAACGCCGAGTCCGGCCTTCAACTCTGCCATGCCCGCCTCCACCTCGACGCTCGACCTACCCACTTCGTCCAGCCCGTCGACTAAACGTCCGCGCATCATCCTTTTCGCGCACGGTGGCGCCTTTTACAGCTTCAGCGCCTCGACGCACCGGTCGATTACCGCTCAGCTGTCGCTGTCAACCGAGTCACGCGTGTTTGCGCTCAACTATCGCCTCTCGCCCGAAACGAGGTTCCCGGGCCCGCTGCACGACGCAGTCAGTGCTTACTTGAGGCTAGTCGAGGAGGAGGGCGTGGGCGAAGAGGGCGGGCCGGAGCTGCTGCTTGCGGGTGACAGCGCTGGCGGAGGACTCTGCCTCAGCCTGCTGATGTACCTGCGCGACAACGGTGCGTCGCAGACAATCGTCGCCCTTCTTGAGCGCCTTTTGGCTGACAACCGTTTTTCAGGCTATCCTCTTCCGAGCGGTGCAATTCTCATGAGTCCCTGGGTCGATCTGACGATGAGCTGCGACTCATGGGACTCAAACGGTGCGTCCTCTCCTTCGGCTTGCCTCTCGCCGACCAGCTGCTGACCTGCCTGTACGACACTTCAGCCCCCTTCGATATCGTCCCCATTCCTGAGCCAGGCGACCACCTGAACCCCGTCCTCTGCTACCTCGGTCCTGAAGGCGCCAAGAAGTACCTCACCCATCCCTAGTGCGTGACTCTCCAGCCTAAGCACTTGCCCACATCCTCATCTTGCTCTTTCTGCAGCGCCTCGCCTCTCTTTGGCGACTTCCACGGCCTCCCGCCCTTGCTCATTCAAAGCGGCGAGGCTGAGGTCCTGCGGGACGAAATCACGCTCCTCGCGCACAAGGCGACGATGCAGGGCGTCAAAGTGATGCACGAGACGTTTGAAGACTGCGTGCACGTCTTCCAGTCGTTTCCTTTCCTCCCAGCGTGCGTCCATTTTCTTCTTTTTAATCTCGAGCCCTGCGCGCTGACGACTGTCCTTCTTTCCGCCACTGCAGCACCAAGATTGCGTTCAATAGCCAGCGCGACTTTGTCCTGCGTGCACTTCCGGCCTTTCGCGCCGAGGAGGCTGCTGCCTCCGCCTCGCGCGAAGCACTCGTCTCCACCTCGTCAACCAAGGAGGACGACCTCAGACCGCGCCCGCTCGAGCGAAGCAACACAGTCTCGACGCTCGAGGAGGATGAGGCAATCACGCCATCGTCCTCTGCGCCTGCTTTCGTCGGCCAGTTCTCCACTCCCGAAGGCTCGTCGGGCACCCCTGCTGTCCCGCCCATCCCGCCCCAATTCCTGCGCTCCAAGTCGTCAACAACTGCAGGGGGCAGCACCGCGCCCTTCGCAACGCCCTCGCGCCCTACGCTCAGTTCCTACCGCTCCAGCCCGTCGCAGCCGCACATATCCGCAGCGGGGGCGTCGCTTTTGTCGCTCCTACAGAAAACAGCGTCGGACACGGGCTCTGCGTGCGCACCTTCTGCCGTTCCCCCCATGCCGCCCAAGGGCCGGTGCAGGAGCCTGTCACACCCCCAGGTGTGGGACATGATCAACTCGTTCCCCGAGAGCGGGAAGGGCGAGGCGTACACCGTCAAGCGGTACGCCGCCCCACATGACGAGCCACCTGCCGCAGCCAGCGGAGACGTGCCCCCCTAGCTGGACCCTTCACTCGCTTTCCATCCACGTCCGCCTTTATCTTTAGCATCCGGACACGCACGCACGCCAGTTACCCTACTTCCCAATATACCTCCCGCCGATCACCGTTGTAACACCTCCCGCGCCTCTTTTGTTGTAAATGAGCTTCTGAGACGTGATTCATATCTTGCGATAGACTGATCAGCGCTGCAGCGTGAGTTGGCTGCCTTGCGGGTAGCTGATCAAAACGACCATGGGAGGTCGGATAGACATCAAACGCACACGTCTCTTTCGAGCCAGAGCACAGCGCACTGAAGTTCAGCGTGCGTCAGCGGATCAGCACCTCATGTGCAAATGTGAATGAGCTTGTTGACGGTTCGGAGGCGCAGTGCGCCAGCTGCGCACTTCGTTGTTGCGACCGACACCGCCTGGTCAGCACAGTAAGGGCATCGTTTCACTCATCCAAGAGCACCATGTCCCCTGAGGCAGTCAGTGCCCTGCGCCCGAGGTCTAGTCGTGTGTTGCGGTTGACCAAGAAGCATCCCTCAATCACAGCGAGATCAAGCCGCTCCCGCCCTTGCCCGTACCTGTCGCACCTCCTGCACCTGCGCCATCACTCCTCCACACCCGGCTGTCGCCTTCGAGCGGGTGCGCGTCGGCCTCGCCCTCGTCGTCGTCTTCGTCGTCGCTGTCGAGCCCGAACCGGCCGACCAGGCCGTCCTCCTCGTCCGCGGTGC
The DNA here is from genome assembly GCA_014825675.1 of Cystofilobasidium ferigula. Taxonomy (NCBI): domain Eukaryota; kingdom Fungi; phylum Basidiomycota; class Tremellomycetes; order Cystofilobasidiales; family Cystofilobasidiaceae; genus Cystofilobasidium; species Cystofilobasidium ferigula. The sequence goes on from MVAM01000147.1 coordinate 10,897, forward strand.
TCGAGATGCGCGAGTAGGACGACGAGCGAAAGGACGTCCACGGTTTGCGTGCGGACGAGCGCTGGAAAAAGGATGGTAGGGCCGGCATAGACGGGCACGAGAAGGATGGAAGGGAAGGAAGGACGTCGCGGCCGGAGAGCTTGAGGATGAAGCGGCTGCGCATCAACTCCTGCACGTCAGCCCCTTGCCCCAAAAGGCACTGCACCAGACGCGACGCACTTGTAGAGCAGCTTGCCGACAAGCCACGCCAGCGCCAGCACGACTAGGAAGCCGATAAAGACCGCAATCGCCCCGAGGTCGCCCAGGATGCCATGCTGCGAGCCTGAAGTCGGGCACGCGTATGGTGTCGCCCACTCGAAGGTGTACTGGCACGCTGCGTCCACAGCGCCTGACGAGGGGTAGTGCGAGATAAGAACCGGCCCCTGCTCGCCCTCGCCGACGAACGACGGGCTGCAAATGAAGCGGATGGTGGTCTCGGTCATCTGGCCGGGCGAAGCTGTGCACGCCGGACCCTGTACCGTCATGACAGGCGCCGGCGGGATGGTGTTCGACACCGAGAGGTTGTACTGCATTGATCTGGCAGTCGAGCAACATCACAGCGACGTCAGCGAAGCAGGTCGAGTGAGGCTGAGCGGGCTGCGCACGAGCTGCGCTGCCGCTCTCGGCGAAGCAAGCAAGGACGCACCCGATGGACCGGTCGCCCGAGCCCGTCTTGACGTACATCGTCACTGCGTCTGGCGAAGTTCCTGCAGGCAGCGGATTCCACATCTCGGCGTGGACGGGCGCGCAGAGGTGGACGTGGAAGTCTGTCCAGGGACATGGCGATGAAGGGGCGAGGCGGAGCGTCAGCGGATGCACCACTCCTCGCCGGATGAGCAGCTGAACGCACCGACAGCATCAGGGGTTGTGTAAAGGAAGTCCTCGCTGTCGAGTATGCAGCAGGCACAGGTGCAGATCAGCAGCGATATCATGTCAGGACGCCGTATCTAGCTGATGACCGGGCGGAGAAAGGCAAACAAGCGGACACACCCATCGACTGAGAGCCCGCTCAGGTCCCACGTCCCTTTCTCTGAGCTGACCTGGCAGACTGCGTCTTTCGCGGGAGACATTCTGCGGTAGGGTGGATGTGGGTCAGGAGCAAAGGCGATGGCCGCCGGCGGCGCGGAGTTCGCCTCGGCCGCAGCTTCAAACTAGTCTTTCCGCCGGCCGGACGTCACTCTCGAAGGACAAAAGCTGGTCATGATATGGAAAGCGCAGGCGAGGAAGTCAGGGGACGTCGGGTAGGTACAAGGCGCGACGAAGAGGTCGGGGGGGTCGGTATGGGGGGAGCAAGTCTATCTGTTCTGGGCTGCTATGGACAAGAGACGTTGGGAGGGGGTGCGGCGCGCGACACAGGTACAGGAGGGCGTCGGGCGTCGACCGAATCAGGGAGAGGCAAGAATCGAGGCGCTAAATGGCAAGCTACAAGAAAAAGGGGCGAAGGAAAAGCGGGCGTTACTGTGTCATGACGAGGCGTGCGTGAGGGAAGGGGGAAAGCGAGCGTGAGGTCAACCGCATTCTGGGATGGCTTGGACGAAGCGAGTACGTTGCTGCGGAGTAGCGATGGGTACCTGTGCGGGCGGTGACAGCTCGGGCGAGGAGTCAAGAGATGGGTTGGGAAAGAGAGTGCGGAGAGGAGAGGGGGTGGGGGGGGGTGGGGAAGTCTGAAGGATGCTGGGTGAAAAATACGTGAGGGCGGAAGGACCTGCTTGAAGGGGTGTGAGCGGGGTTGCAGCCTAGACGGTGGCGAGAGCGCGGTGGTCGGGCTTGGACGGCGGTGTCGGTGTGACAGCCCTGCTCGAGTCCCTGCCCCAGAAGACCTCCGCCGAGCCGGTCGCGAACGTGCTAGGCGGCGTGGGCTCACCGAATGTCGGCGTCGTGCTCTCTGTGACGTACTTGGGGTCCCAGGCGGAGGGGGGAACGCTCGCCGCAACGCCCGAGAAAGGAGAGAGGGGATGCGAGAAGGCGCTGGTTATGTCGAGCGAGAAGGGAGGGGACGAGGTGCCGCTACCTGGCTGCGGCGTGGCCATACCCGACGACGTCAGGCTAGAGGGCGGCGAGTAGGGATTGAGCGGAGGCGACGTGTCGCTGCGGAAGAAGCAGTACTTGTCGATGCTGCACAGAGCAACGTTTTACAGGGTCAGCTAGGAGACCAAACGAAGAACGGCTGATGACGTACAACTCTTGGTAGCTGCTGCTTGGCAGCTTGAGGTCCTTTGCGCTCGGCGGTTGCGAACGAGCGCTGACGTCGTCCTTCTTCCCAGGGAGCTGGAACGGCTGCGGTGGCGTCTCGGCTGGCAGCGAGACGGGCGTTGAGGGGAGCGGCGAGGCCGTCACGCTTCCCGGCGACTGCAAGGCCGACGACGGCGGCGAGGGCGGGCCGGACGCGACGGCCGACGCCGCGGCCGACGCCGCAACCGGAACAGTGTTGCTTTCTCCGGCGGTTGACAGAGACCCGACCGCCGACGGCTGAGCGGGCTCGAACGCGTCGGACGGATCCCACGTCTTCTTGCGGCCGTGTGTCGGCCGGCCGGAACGGGCGATACTCGCCGCCGGGCCCGAGATATCGCTTTTGGGCGGAAGGAGGCCCGGCCCAGCGGATGGCGAGGCGTAGTGGCGCAGCTTGGCCGGTACGGTCGGGGTCGTACTGTTCGTCGGCGAGCGCTCGCCATCGTCGTCGGCGCTCGAAGAGCTCGACGATGGGCTGGGCGACGCAGAAGGAAACGACCAGCTGCCAATTGCAGCTGATGAAGTCGCCGGCCGGGAAAAGATGAGCGGCGCGTGTGTCGACGGCGGAGGGCGGGTCGACTGCTGCGGGTGATGAAAATGCGGCGCGGTCGACAGGCCCTTAGACTCGAGCAGCGGCAGGAACGCGCTCCCCTCGCCCGACATCGCGCTCGCCTTGCCTTGTCGGCCCAGCGGGGTTGGCGGCTTGGTCTTGTTGAACTTGAACCTGTAGTTTTCTCCTCCGAGCGAGTCCCACAGCTCCTGCCCGGTGCTGTCGAGCCGGTACTTGATGGCGAGCAGCAGCGTCGAGTCCTCAATCTTGCGACGATGGTCCTCGAGCTTGATGGTGAAGGCGAAGCGGTCCCATCCTTTACCTTGCGGGTCGGTCCGGCCGAGTGAGGCGGCTGAGATGTGAACGACGTGCGAGGCGGAAACCTCAGACACGGTCTGCCAGTCGTCGAGGGCTGCAGGGAGGTCAGGTCAGCGCTCAGCAAGCTCCGTACTTGAAAGGAACGCGACGCACTGAAGCGGATGGAGATGTGCTTGGCGAAGCTGAGATTGCGAACGACGAGGCTGCCGCGCAGGTTGAGCGTGGCGTTCGCGCCCGAGCCTTCGTCGACGAGCGAGACGGTTTCGAGCACGACGTTGTCCCACTCGGGCACGAGCAGCGGCCGGCTGCTGCCGACGGTCAGGTTGAGGCCCTGGATGCGCGGGATGCGGGTGCTCCTGCCCCAGTCCATCTCGACCTTCTCGCGCTGGCGGCTGTTTTGCACGCTGCCAAACGGACCCCGCCCGCCCGCAGACCACGTCGTGTCGGTCTCGGTTTCGGTGTCGGTTCCGATGCGGTCGACGTCCTCGCCGGCGAGCGCGCGCGTGACGGCGGTGACCCTCTGCTCGCGCTTGAAGAAGACGACCTTGGCAAGCTGCTCGCCGGCCTCGTCGTCCGACCCGCCGGCGAAGCGAAGTGTCTTCTTCTCGGTGCCCGGCGTGGTGGGCGTCGACTCGGAATGGGGCGTCGCAGGCTCGCTCCTCGCGCGCTCCCAGTAACCCCCGTGCTCCTCCTCTGCCGCGTCGGCGCCCGCGGAGGACGGCGTGCTCAACGACCGCCGCTTCAGGGATGACTTCACAATCTCGCCCGACTTCTTGCGCACCATGGGCGGCGACGGGCGGTCTGGCGCGTGGTCAGACAGCGACCGGCCGTGGCCCGCGTCATGACTATGGTGATGATGGTGGTGATGGTGCGGGATGTCGACGTGCAGCGACGCCGGGTTGGACGGGTTCGCCCTGCGCGTGTGGATGTTCGACGTTTGCCGGGACGGCGGGGGCCTGTTGGAGGACGTTGGCGTTGGCGAGTCGGGCGAGGGGCTGTCCGGCGGCGGCGCAGACGGGAACTGAACGGTGTTGATGGTCGAGACGGCGCCCGACGACGGCTGCTGCTGCTGCTGCCCGTCGTTGATGCGCAGGCCAAGGACGCCCGGCGGCTGCCGTTCGCCTGCCGCCTGCGCAGACGACGGCGACGGCGACGGCATCTTCTGCGCCGTCCTGCTGCGAGGGAGGATCATCCCCGGCGGCGCGGGCGGGCTGACGAGGCCGCTCGAGCCGTGCCCGTCGTCGCCCCTGCCCAGGACGGGTCGGACAGTCGGCCCAGGCGAGGTCGACGTCGCGCGCCGGGGGAGCGTCGCACGGGGGAACGTCGACGACCAGTACGCCGGGCTGCTGGAGAGAGACGCTGCCGTCGGGTGAGATCCTTCCGAATGGGAGGACGACTTGGGCAGGCCGTCGCCGGTGCTAGCCGACGATGACGACGACGACGACGGCGGCGGCGGCGGGGAGGGGAGGTGAAACGACGCGTTGGCGGGCGCGACGGGCGAGGTGGGGTTGGAGTAGGGCATTCGACCCGTCTCAGAACTTGTAGGTAGGGGAGCGCTCCAAGGTCGGACGAAGATTGTCGAGGACGCTGCGCAAGCCGACATAATCGGTCAGCGGCGTGTCTGCGGACGAAGCACCTCCCTTCCCTGCCTTGGGACCCGCCTGCTAGCGACGCGCGCGTGAGATGGCGCGCATCGTCCCATCCTGAGTGCCGCGCCACGCCATGCCGCAATCCGCGACCCAGTTCGTTGCCAGCTAGACCCCTGCGAGGACCGCCTTCCAAACTCTCCTCCTTCGGCTCGGTCGGAGGTGGCCCGACCTTGCCCTCCCGACGAAAGCGTTGGACTCACTCTGCTAAAGGCCGAAGGGACGCGCCTTGCTGAGTCGTCAAGCGCTGGTGGTGGCGAGAGGCGAGCTGCTGCTGGCCCCAAGCCTTTGGATCGCGAGGACGAGGCAGGCAAGGAGGCGCGAGGACCGGGCGGGGCGGGCTGCTAGCGCGTGGAGGAGGGTGGCCTTTTGTCCTTTGTCCACAGCACACAGGGGATCTGGGTCAGTCCGCCGCGTCCGAGCGCTTGTGTCGACCGCCAGGAGAAGGAGGAGGGGGGATATGGTCGGAGCGAAGCAACAGCAAGCCGGAGGAAGCAGGACGAAGGAAGGCGCGAGCTGCGGCCTGCCGAGACAACTGCGGGGCGCGCCTGCGGACCAAGCACAACGTCCAGGGCTCCCCCCCTCCGCTCGCCCTGCAGCCCCTTGGAGCCCACACGAGCAGCGGTGGGAAGGCAGCGCAGATCGCTCCGACGCAGCCCGACGTTCACCCTCATCAGCCAGGAGGAAGGGTCGAGCAGCTCGTTCCCAGCGACTCGCTCGGCCGCCGCCGCCTGACCCGCCCTGCATGACGTCGTCCGCGCGAGCACCGTCCCAGCCCTTCCTGGACCGTCTGCGGACGCCTAGCTGCGCCAGACTCACGAGTAGAGACGTTTGCCTCGCGCCGTCCCGTGCGAGCTGAGCTTGGCGCCCTGGAAGCTCCTGCCTCCTGTCGTCGAGGGTGTCAGCGGAGGAGGACCGGTGCGCTTCTGGCCGGCCCCCAGTGGACACGTACGTCGAGTACGAACTTTGATATTATATTTTGCTCGCGGACGCCCCTGGTGTCTCTGTCCATCGCGGCCACAAGCCCACAGGGTGAGAGCGCTCGGTCGACGTCGAGCTGGGCCCGCGACGACGAAAGGGTACCCGCTTGCCGGGGTGCAACGCCCTCACACCGACAGTCCGCAAAACCTCGCCTAGGGATGCAGACGACCCGCCGCTGCACCCTCCCTTCCCCATTTCCAGCTCGTTGAGGAAATACGCCATGTACGAGCGCTAAGACAGACGGATGGTTGAAAGCCGGCGGGAGAAAGAAACGAGGAGCGGGCAAGACGAGAGATGGGTCGTTAAGTGCGTGGGGCTGAGCCGTGTTGAGCGGTAAGAGAGACAGGGAAAGATGAGGAGCGCGAGCTGTCGCGGTCTACCAGGAGAGAGGGAGAGAGAGGAGAGGAAGGGGAGAGGTGAGGGGAGGGGGGAAGGGCGCATTTAGAGGATCTGGACCTTGGGGAACTTGAACGCAGGGCCGACCTGGCCGACGTTCATCTGGCCCATCTTGTGCGCCGCCTCGACGCACTCGTCGAGCGTCTTACCGCTGGCGAAAGCGCCGAGGAAGCCTCCGGCGAACGCGTCGCCGGCGCCGTTGGTGTCGACGATCTGGTCGTCCGAGAGCTTGTTGACGGGGTACGTCTTGGGGTTGGGCTCGGCGGGGGCGAGGTTACCGGGGTACGCGCTCGGGCCCGAGGACGCAACGACGGTCGAGTCCGCGCCCTGGGTGATGACAACGAGTCGCGGGCGCGAGGCGTTCTGCTTGGGCGCGTTGGCGATCGCGGTCGCGACGGCGGCAGCGGACGTGTCTGCGAGTCCGTGCGACTCGGCGTAGGCGGCCGCCTCCGACTCGTTGCCGATGACGATGTCGCAGAAGGGGATCATCTGGTCGACCTGCTCCTTGAAGAACTGGGGGATGAAGGGCGCCGACAAATTCATCGCGAAGCACTGCGCGGGCCGTTGGCGGGATCATACGAGAGTCCGTCAGTCAGGGACGCCTTCGTTCCAAGGCAGGCAGCCCAAAGCGCACCTTGCCATCGTCGGCCGACTTCTTGGCGAGCTTGAGCGCAGACTCGATGCCATGGGTGAGGAAGAAGCCGCCGAGGTAGAAGAACTTGGCGCCGTCGATGAGGGCGGCGACCTCGGGCGTTGCGAGGTGCTCAGGCGTGAAGAGCTCGGCCGCGGCGAGGTTGGTCGTGAGCGAACTACCAGCAAATGTACGATCAGCTTCATCACTCTCGCAGGGAGAAAACAACAGACGTACCGGTTGTGGCCAGTGATGAGGACAGCGCAAGCACCCGTCTTCTTGCCAGCGTGCACCTGGTAGGCCGACTGGACGCCCTCCTTCTCGTTGGCGGCACGGAGCTGCTTGGCGAGCTCGTCATCGCCGACGGCGCCGAGGTAGGCGACCGAGCCGGCAGGGAGGACGTACTGCGCCGTGCGATGCGGAGCAGTGACCAAAGAGGGTCAGTCTGCGAGATCAGAACGTGGGGCTGGAGAACACGACTGGGCACGCACGGCAGCGCCGCGGGCAGCGTTCTGGGCGGCACCGCCGGCGACGTAGACGACGCCGTCCTTCTTGACGATGTCGTCGTAGCTGCAGCACGACAGCTATCAGCAGGCGACAACAGGGCGCAAGAGGAACGGACGAGAAGACGCACAGAGGCTGGTGCTTGTCCTCGGCGAGGATGGCGTCGTTGGCCTTGAGGTCGTACTTGGCGAGGAGGTCCTCACCGTGGGAGGCCTGGATGTCGAGCAGGGGGTTGCCCATGCAAACGAGGATAGGGGACGACATGATGCTCAAGAGGATATGTAGGGAAGGTGAAAGGGGAGGACGGAGTGATGGTTCAACGTTGAACCGTCGCGCTCGGCTGAAAAGCAGCGTACGCGTGAATTACTGAATTCCCCTTTGCACGACCGGGCCACACCTCCTTCGGCGCTACTCTAAGCCCACGAAGGTTCAGTCGCGGTACCCAGCCATCCATTGCGCACCGACTGAGACCCCTCTCTACCCATCAGGAGAGCGGAGGGAGGGCATGTGGCGCCAAGACCACTGAAATGCATCGGGCTTTCTTGGGCGAACCTGGGCTCTGAGCCGGGAAACCAACAACTCGCGCGCGCGCGCAAAGGGGACTTGACCCCCTTCATCACGACGACCTTACGCCGTCCTTCCTTCCTCCCTCCCTCTCTCCCTTCCTTCCCCCGTCAGCTCCGACACAGTCTGCCCACCATGTCGCAGATGCCCGTCTTTGTCATGAGTGCGTCTTTGCGTTCCTCGGTCGCTGCCCCGCGTCAAGAGAGAGCAGCTTGCTGACCGAGCTCGCTCCTCCCTCCCTTCGCGCTCGACGCTTGACCTGGTCGTCGCTGCGACTGTCCTACCCTCCGGTTGCACACTACACCTGCACTCTTGATATCGCGTGCGGCTGTCTCGCTCGATCGCCATGCGCTCGACATCCCGCCGTCGCTGCCTGTTCCGGCTACGCGTCTTTTCCCCTTTCGCCTCGTGCGCTACCCTGCACCCGTCGTGCAGACACCGGCCCCGAGCGCACGTCGGGCCGCAAAGCCCAGACGGCCAACATCCATGCGTCCAAGACGGTGTCGGACGTGATCCGGACGTGTCTCGGGCCCAAGGCGATGCTCAAGATGATCCTCGACCCGATGGGCGGCATTGTCCTCACCAACGACGGCAACTCGATCCTGCGCGAGATCGAGGTCGCCCACCCGGCGGCCAAGAGCATGATTGAGCTTAGCAGGACGCAGGATGAGGAGGTCGGAGATGGCACGACGAGCGTCATCATTCTCGGTAAGTTCCCTGGAGACAGGTCGGCGGCGGCGTCTCGGGGGAGAGGTCCGTGCGCTCGCACACGCGCGTTGCGTTCGTGGAGCATAATCATGGGCAGCAGCCTTGAGCAGGGGGACGCTGGAATGGAAGGGATGAAACTATTGAGGGCGGCTAGGGCAAAACGCTGACCATCTTTCTTGACATGCGGTGCGCAGCCGGAGAGATCCTCGCCTTCTCGCAGCCGCTGCTCGAGCGGTCGCTGCACCCGGTCCAGATCATCGCCGCGTACAAGAAGGCGCTCAAGATTTCGCTCAAGACGATCGAGGCTATCTCGCGCCCGATCAACACGGACGACGACGCCGAGATGCTCGCGCTCATCAAGACGTCGATTGGGACAAAGTTCTCGTCGCGCTGGTCCGACCTGATGTGCAAGCTCGCGCTCGACGCCGTCCGCACCGTCGCCCAGGCCGAGGAGGGGGGCGCGTCCTCGGTGACCAAGACGATTGACCTCAAGCGGTACGCCCGCGTCGAGAAGGTGCCCGGCGGGGAGATCGAGGACTGCCGCGTGCTCAAGGGCGTCATGATCAACAAGGACGTGACGCACCCGAAGATGCGGCGGCGTATTGAGAACCCGCGGGTGCTGCTGCTCGACTGCCCGCTCGAGTACAAGAAGGGCGAGTCGCAGACCAACATCGAGATCGCAAAGGAGGACGATTGGGCGCGCATCCTCGAGATTGAGGAGGAGCAAATCAAGCTCATGTGCGACCAGATCGCCGCGTTCAAACCCGACATTGTCTTCACCGAAAAGGGCGTCTCTGGTGCGGATTTCCCCTTGTTTTCCAGGCGTGGCTGGCGTCAGGCGCTCATGCAATCTTGCGCACGTATCGGCAGACCTCGCCCAGCACTACCTCCTCAAGCACGACATCACCGCCATTCGCCGCGTCCGCAAGAGCGACAACAACCGCATCGCGCGTGCGACGGGCGCGACCATCGTCAACCGGGTTGAGGACCTGCGCGAGGTCGACGTCGGCACCGGCTGCGGCCTGTTCTACATTGAGAAGCTCGGTGACGAGTGCGTCTTGCACGCGCTGGTTGTGCTCTGACTAAGAGTGCTAATGTACTGTGTGCTCACGCCCGTAGGTACTTTACGTTCATGGACGAGTGCCGCTCGCCCAAGGCATGCACGATCCTGCTGCGCGGGCCGTCAAAGGACATCCTGTCCGAGATCGACCGCAACCTCGCAGACGCGATGGCGGTTGCGCGCAACGTCGTGTTCAACCCGTTGCTCGCCCCGGGAGGCGGCGCGACGGAGATGGCCATCTCGAGCGCGCTCGTGCGCGAGGCAAAGGCGATGGAGGGCGCGGACGCAGAGGGGCTCCGGGCCATCAGCGAGGCGATGGAGGTCATCCCGAGAACACTGATCCAGAACTGTGGCGGCAACGCCATGCGCGTGCTCACCGACCTGCGTGTGCGTGCCTGTCCCCTTTCTCCGCCCGCTCCAGTGGACCCGGCAGCTGATATCTTTGGTGAGACACGCTGACAGGCCAAGCACGCGAACGGCGAGCACTCGTTCGGAGTTGATGGCGACACGGGCAAGGTGGTCGACATGAAGACGTACGGCTTGTACGAGTCGGCCGCTGTCAAGATCCAGACGCTCAAGACGGCGATCGAATCGGCGACGCTGCTGCTGCGTGTCGACGACGTCGTGTCGGCACGGCGTGCGTCCCGATCTTCCTTCTTGCTCGAGCTGGTTGATCGCCAAACTGACGTCAATTGTGTGCGCGCTTCTGCAGGTCTGGGCGCGGAGGAGGGGGAGGGTGGAGTGCAGACGATGGGCGGCGAGGGCATGGACGAGATGGCCGAGCGATAGTCTGCGCGCGCGGCCCGCACGCAAAGACGAAAGAAAAGACCCTCTCCACCCTCCCATCACGACGACGACATCACTGTAGGGCATGGCCATGATTTTTGCCTCAGGTGCACACGATGAATGTCGACGTGCGGATCATGAGCTTTTTTCGGGGTGAGTGTGGAGGGAGGACCAGCTCGGCCGCCTGGCCGCCGGCGGGCAGCGGAGTCGCCGGCGCTGACGAACGCTCGCAGCCGAGCGCCTGGATATGTAGCGAGGAGCTGGAGCAACATGTTCCTGACTGCCACCCTTTCTCCTCAGCAGCAGCAGCGATGCATCTCCCTTCCCTCTCCAGCTTCTCGCACAACGCTGCCGCCGGCAGCACCGACGCCACTTCAACGGCGGCCTCCGGCTCCCGTAGCAGCTCGACGCGTGCCGACCAGCTCAAGCACTGCCTGAGCGCCCGCCAGCGCCGCTTCACTGTCCACAGCACGAGCGAGGTCAAGCCTGCTCGCCCATTACCGACCGGGCTCGGCGGCGCGTTCAGGGCGTGGCTCGAAATGGGCGAGAAGGAGGCGGCGAGGAGCGAGCTTCGTATCCTGCGGTGCGCGCCATTCCCTCCTTCCCGTGGACCCTCGACGAAGGCCCGCAGACTGACAAGATGCCCCCATGCTGCTCTGTCTCTGGGCGCATCTTCCATTATGCTTCGATTGTAGACGCATGCCCTACTTGTGCGTATGGGCTCACTGTCCTGCGCGCTGCGCAGATATTCCTTCGACTCGCTCGTGCTGACGCGCTCGTCCTGACTTTGCGCAGTCGCCTACCTCACGAGCCGGATCCAGACCCGTCAACCGATGCCTCCTTCAACCCTGCCGTCGTCGCACGCCAGTATCGACTCGAGGTCCTTCCGGGCATCCTCATCAACGCGCTCGAAATCCGGCGCGCCCGCCCGTCCACGTCCGCCCCGCCGGCGCCTGAGGACGACCGCGAGTCAGGCGAGGCGACCGTGTTCGCGCACGGGTACGGCTGCGGGGCGATGCACTTCTGGCGCCAGTTTGATACCATGGCCGACATCACGAGCCGGACGGGCGAGCGGACGTTCTTCCTCGACTGGCATGGTAAGGGCCGCTCGACGCGCACGAGCCCGAAGGTCTTTGCGCCGATGCGGCGGATGGACGAGAAGGCGGGCGTCGATGCCGTGCGTTCGAACCTTTTAAGCTGCAAGGAGTGCGCTGACTTCCATGCTTACTGTCTGCAGGCCGAGGACTTCTTCCTCGATCCGCTTCTGGCGTTCTTCGAAAAGAAGCGCATCACCAAGGCGCACCTGATCGGCCACTCGCTCGGCGGCTACCTCATGGCGGCCTTCGCACTGCGCTACCCGCACCTCGTCAAATCGCTCATGTTGCTCAGCCCGGCCGGCATCCCGTCGCTCCCCGCGACGCCTTCCACTCCGCCGCCAACGCCCAACCGCCGCTCGAGCCAGCCAAAGGAAACCGCCAACCCAAGCGTGTCCGCACCCGTCTCGCCGCCGACGGACAACACGAATGGCGGCATCGACGGCAGGCGCCTCCAGCAGGCTCTGATCCACACCGCGTCGCACGAGCCTGCAGAGCCTTCGGACATTGCGGCGCGGCAAGCGAGCGCACTAGTGCTCCAGGGCGGCGTGCGGTCGCGGAGCGCCGAGCGCGGTGCGGTGCAAGACCAGAACCAGGACAACTGGGACTCGCCCTCGGCCGCGAAGCAGTTCGAAGCGGCGGTGCAGGCTGGTGCGCTTCCGGACGAGGGCGGGCAGCTCAAGAGCGACCCGCTGGCGGAGGTCGAGGAGGAAGAAGAAGGTGACGAGAGCGAGGACGAAGGGCGCAAGCCGCAGACTTTCAAGGGCCCGCTCGGCAACGGCAAGGCCATGCAGAAACTCTACGCGTTCATGTGGGAGGTGCGTCCCTGTCTTCCACTCCGAAGCACGACGACCTGTTGACATCGTGGATGGTGCTTTTGCAGTCCGGCTACAGCCCGCTCGGCTTCTTGCGCAAGGCAGGCCCCATCGGCCCCTTGATGCTCGGCAAGTACTCTAATGGCCGCTTCTCTGGGCTCAAGCCCGACGAGCAGGCCGAGCTCAACTCGTACCTGTCCAACATCACTCTCCTGCCCGGCAGCGGCGAGTACGCCATCGGGATCCTCCTCCGGCCGGGCGCGTTCGCTCGGTTTCCCATCGTCGAGCGCATCCATATGCTGCCGAAGGACGTGCCCGTGCGTGTCTTGTATGGCGAGCTCGACTGGATGGACGTTCACGGCGGCAAGGACGCAGTGAGGGCCCTCCGTCGCGCCGGCAACCGTCTGGGCGAGGTCGCCATCACCCCCCAAGCCGGTCACCAGTGCGTCCCTTCCCGAGAGAGTCTTGCCAGACGTACGTGCTGACATTCCGCTTTCCTCCTCATCGCAGCAACTACCTCGATAACGCGGAGTGGATGAACGACTATCTCCGTAAGAATCTCCTCCCCGACGCGGACCACGGCGACTCGCCCCCCGCGACGCCCCTGAGCAGCGGTTTCTCGACGCCCACCTCGACCGCGCCCCATACGTCGCGGTTGTCGGTCACGCAGCCGACTGAGCTGGCGCAGGCGGCCGCCCCTGCCGTTTGATCGGGCTGTCGCACGGCTTCACCCTCGCGCATACACTCCACCCTCCTTGTTTGCACTTGACTCCTTCCTGCATACAGCGCATCACTCGCATATCTCACCTAGTAGCCAACTGTAGCCCTAGCATACCCGCTTCACGCCACGCTGTCCATCCTTGCTTGCTTTCCTCACATGTTCATTCGCTCGATCCAAGTCGTTGCACGTTGCGCGCTGAGACTGCGCGTTGCGTCGCCTTGGTTGTTGCGCATTCGCCGCACCGCAACCGGCTAGCGCGTCCTGACGTCCATGGTGGCCCAGGCAGCACCCTGCCACTCGCATCCTTGCAGCTGTCAGCAACGGAACCCTCTCTGCGCGCAACCACATTGGCCGTGCTCGGGTCGTCGGGCGTCGCGCGCAAGTCCGCACGTCGATCGCGCGCTTCCCAAAGTTCTTGCGCAGGCCTCCCGACGCCGACCTCCTCCTCCTCCTTCGCAACCCATCGAGAGAAGCCACTCCCACATCGAGTCGCACCCAGGATGCAGTCTGCCACGCCGACCAGCGACCACGCCGCCGAGGCCGGCCCGTCAAAGTGCGTTCTCCCCCTTCCTCGCGGCGCTCGCCAGAGCGGGTTTAGCCCACTGTCGGACCTGGACTCACTCCCTCCACTCCTTTCCGGCGCGGTGCAGGCCCAAGTCTTCGGCGTCCAAGCCTCGCAAACGCTTCGTCGGGACGTCTAACCCCTCGTCGTCGTCCTCGGGCAGGAAGGCGGCGCCCAGGGTGCCGCTCAACGTCGTCCCGACCGACATCCTCGAGGACCCGGAGCTCAACGACGCTATCCGGCTGCTGCCCTCCAACTACAACTTCGAGGTACGTCCAGCCTGAATGCCATGGTGTGGGAGCAGCCTTGAGCGGTTGCTCGTCCGTTAGCGTTGATGCTGGACGACTTCGTCGCCAGCGTGCCTAAGCTCTCGCTGACCAACTCGACCTTCCATCCCTGCTCCGCCCCAGATCCACAAGACGGTCCACCAGATTCGCAGAGATGGCGTCAAGGCCGTCGCCCTGCAGATGCCCGAAGGCCTCATGATCTACGGTTGCCTCATCGGCGACATCCTCGAGCGGTGCGTCCACCCGCATGCTTCGTCTGGTCCGCGCAGTACTGACTTTGACTCGCCCTGTGCTCAGGTTCACCGGCGCTCACCCCATTCTGCTCGCTGTGAGCCCAGCTCACTTCATCACTCCTTTCTCCCTCTACTAACGATGTTTTGCTGTACAGGATGTCACGTACGGCGCGTGCTGCATCGACGACTTCACGGCCAAGTCGCTTGGGGCCGACATGATCGTCCATTACGGCCACTCGTGCCTGATCCCGACGACGCAAACGACGCTCAAGACGCTATACGTCTTCGTTGAGATCGCTATCGACATGGCGCACCTGTCGGCGACGGTGCGGACGGCGTTCCCGTCGTCCAAGAGCGCGTTCAAACGCGGTGTGCTGGAGGCGCGCAGGGGGAAAGCGGGCGACATGGTTGCGCGTGCAGAGGTGGACCGGGCGCGGGAGGAGGAGCTGGCGAGGGGTCGGGGGTTGATCGCGCTCGAGGCGCCGGCGGCTGGCGAGCAGGGACCGGACGTTACTGCCGCCGGCGGCCTCGCCGACGGGCCAGCATCAAGCGCACCGACAAAGCTGGCTCTCGTGTCTACGATCCAATTCGTCGCCGCCGTCCAGCACCTGCGCACATCGCTTGAGACTGCGCTCCCTGCACTCGATACTGCGGCGCCGGCGGTCGTGGAGGGCGAAGAGGGCGGCGCCGCGCTCGTCAAGCGGACCACGGCCGGCGAGGAATCGGATGAGGTCGAGCGCCGGCTGTGGAGGGGCAAGTACGACGTCGTCATCCCGCAGGCACGACCTCTGTCGCCGGGCGAGATTCTCGGCTGCACGGCGCCCAAGCTTGCGGACGACGTTGACGCCCTCATGTGCGTGTTGGCTGCTCCGTCCATTTCAGTCTCGCGCGCTGACAGCCTTTCCCCTCAACCGATACAGCTACGTCGGCGACGGCCGCTTCCACCTCGAGTCGATCATGATCGCCAACCCGACGGTCCCTGCGTTCCGGTACGACCCGTACGACAAGAAGTTTACGCGCGAGACGTACGATCATCAGGAGATGCGCGAGGTCCGGGCCGAGGCTGTAGGGCGGGCGCGCAAGAGCCTGGTCGGCTCGGGCGCGGGCGGGGAGGAGGAGGGCAAAGGCAGCGGCGCTTGGGCAGTCGTGCTGGGCACCCTCGGCAGGCAGGGCAGCGTTAGTGTGCTGAATGTACGTGTCGTCCGTTCGCGTTCGCCCCAATCCTCATCGTTCTGACGATCTCTTCACCCTCGCTCAGAGCATCACTTCGTCCATCCCCAAGTCGACCTTGTCGCCGCATGCGCCGCTGCCGATCCTTATCTCGGAGCTCTCGCCGGCCAAGATCGCCATGTTCCCATCCTCGATCAGCACCTTCGTGCAGACGTCGTGCCCGCGCCTGTCGATCGACTGGGGCATGGCGTTCAAGCGACCGGTGCTGACGCCGTACGAGGCGGCGCTTGCGGTCGGCAAGGTCAAGGTCAAGGAGGAGACGAAGCAGGCTGGATGGGAGGCAGGGTTCAAGCCGGACGGCGAGACGTACCCCATGGACTTCTACGCTGACGACTCGCTTGGCCCTTGGACACCGCGGCACGGTCTTGCACGACCAAAGCGGACGGTCGTTGCTGCTTCGAGCTGAAGGGGACGCAGGTGGGTGAGGTTGATGTGATAATCATTAATCTAAAACCAAGGTTCGCGTACAGGAGGCGAAGGGTGGGTGCAGCGAGCGGAGGGAGTACATGAGCGCCAGGAGATGAAACCAAAGAGGACCGGGTCGTGCATATGTGTAAGAGAGATATAGGTTGTAACGGTCAAAGGCAGGGGCGACACCAGGCGTCTACTGAGGGCCGGTGGTGACCTCCTTGGCGTGCAAGGTCTTCTCGACGGCGACACGGTCGACCTCGGTCGTTGAGGACACTGCCGTGCTCTCCTCGCTGGCAGCGTGGATGCCGTAGCCTCCATCGACCGTCGTTCCGATCGCAACAACCGAGAACCAGCCGACGATGGTAGTGACTGCAGAGGGGTGTAACAAGGTCATCAGTGGACGGCGCAGAACGACGCGAAGGCAAGCTCGACTGACCGAAAAAGAAGCCGACGTCCAGTCCGAGGGGCACGAAGTGGTTGAGCTTCTTGCGCGACGTCACGCCGTACGCGACGGAGCTGCCGATCGACTCTACTGAGCGCAGAATGCTGCTGAGGCGGCCCATGTCGTGCGCGCCGCGCGAGATGCCGCCAATGCACTACGAGGAGAGGAGTTGCGCAGGTCAGCACCGCGCACTCCCTGAGTAACAAGCGCTGGAGGGCGGGGAGGCACGAGGACGCACGAAGTAGAGGTAGGCCTGCAGCATGTTCGAGACGAGGTTCCACAGCAAGTTCACCGTCCAAGCGCGAGCGAAGCCGCTGTCATCCCAGTCGAACTTGGGGGCGACAGCGCGGCCATCGAAGTCGGCCTGCACGACGATACCCCAGATCCAAGAGGCGAGGCCCAGAGCGGCAAGGAAGGCGAAGGCTGAGCGCGTGCGCGTCTTGAGCGAGAGGTACTCCCAATCGAGGAACGCGCCGAGAGCAAAGTTGGCGATGACGCCGATGATCGCGTTCACAAGCGACGCGAGAGCTCGGGCACGAACGCTGAAGTAAAGTCCGAGGTATGTGGAAGTCCAGGGGCCCATCAAGCTCGAGAAGAAGGCGAGCGGCATGCTGCGCAGGGGTAGGTGGACCTTCTCGTCAGTACTGCGCGTCGAAGGGATGCAACAGGGGGTAGACTGACAGTAGGAGGACCTCCTTGCGGATGAGGACCACGAGCACCTCCTTCATCTCGTGCAGGAAGCCGTGCTTGAGCGTGCCAACGATGACCGGGGTGTTATCCTCGCGCTGGACCTTCTCCGGCGGCGAGAGGAGCAGCGACACGAACGGTGCGCAGGCCATCAGGGCTGCAGCGTAGAGGAGAAAACCCAAAGGAGTTCAGGGTGTCAGCAAAGTCGGCGGAGCACTTTGAACTCTGAAGGACCGATACTCGCCAATGAACACGAAGTACCTGCCGTTTGTACAGCAGGGATGTCAGCATGGTCGGGAAATTAAGCTGAGATCAGCGGGAAAGACGTACGTGTTGCTGCTGACGCTTCCTGTTCCGTTTGTCGCCACGTTGAGACCGAGCGTGATCGCGCCCCCAACAACGCTCTGCATTATGCGAGGGATTACGCGTGGAGCAGGTAGCGGTCAGCTGGAGGGCACTCGGCAACTGGACGAGGCGGAAGGGGGGAGCGTACACCAAGCGATTTCCATCCGAGCCAGACGGCAAGGTAGCGGCCTCGCTTGCGCGCTTCGGGGTATCCGAGGATGATCGCACCCTCGACGGCCCAGAACCTGAGAGATGGGGGCCGTGGCTGTCAGTCGGGTTCCAAAAAGCTTAAGGACTTGCGTACAAAGGCAGCAAACTCACAGTCCAGCACCGATGCCGCAGAGCGAGGACGAGAAGTAGATGATCCAGATCTTTCCCGAAGTTTTGTTACTCCACAAACCGACACCATCTGTGTGTGAGGGTAGTCAGTTTGCAGTCCCAAACCTCTGACCGAAAAGAGAGAAGGAGGTAGACCGCACAAGGGAAGTAGAGGACGGTCGCAACGACGAGAGCCCACTTGAGGCCGACGCGGTTGAAGAACGCAGAACCGAGGAAACAGAAGAGCACCATGAGACCGAACACGATCGCGTTCGCCGCGTTTGCGACGCTGTGGATAAGTTTGGAGAATGTCAGCGTTCATGGCGCATTGGCAGGTGGTGGGCGGGTAAGGCGTGAGGGGGAAGGGGAACGAAACGTACTAGGGCGACTGATTACCGCCACCTCCAGTTCCCTGCATTCCCCAGGACAGCGCAGGTCAGCTCTGAATAAGGTTGCGCATTCGTTGCTCATGCTGTAGGGGCAAAGGTAAAGCGCTTCGGGTCACGTTGCGCCGACGTCTCCAGCCCCCGCACGACCAAGGCCTTGAACTCTCCCTCCTTTCCTTGATATAGCCCGTCACGTTCACCCTGCTAGAAAGGACGTACGTTCAGGGCGTTCCAGCAGCCGGGACTGTCAGAGATGAGGGGACGGCGTCAGCAGGTGCTCAGGATGGGTGCAAGGGAAGCAAGTCGCAAGCACGCACGCGCAGAAGCTGACCACCCCGATGATGTGGGCCTGTCAGGGAGCAACAAGGATGTCAGAAGCCATGCCTCATTCCGACGAGCAGCTGCAGGACTTGGACCGACCTGCAACGAGCGGCAAGCGGGTGAAGAGGGAGGCACATGTTAGACTCAGCCGGAACGGCGCAAGGCGAAGCAACTAAAAGCAACGTACCTGGGTGATTGTGCTGCGATACCACACGCGTTTGACAGGTGCAAGGCCTGCAGTCTCGAGCTCGAGCTCAGACTGCGCCTTCTCGGACGAGGACGAGTAGTAGTCGGTGCTGTCGCCGTGAACGGCAACGGGGGACGGCTGGATGTCGGACGGCGACATTCTTGGGCTGCTGGGCGCGCGCGCGGAACGGGACGACGAGCGACGAGCGGAGAACGGGAGGGAGGGCGGGCTAAGTCGAGCTGAGCTGACTCTTGAACGACCTTGGCTTGATGGGTGTCGAGGCTGAAAAAGGCGAAGCAGGCGACTTTTGTTGCCTGCCAGGCGCACGCCATAGGAGAGCCCGTGCGCATCTTATCTTGTGATCGGCCGGTTCAGCGCTCGAGCGCGTACTTCCCCCGCAGCGGAGAAAAGGCGTGCACGTACACATACACTTGGCATACACTCCACCTCGCCCAATCCCCATAGAGCACGAGCCTGTCTCCCTCGCTTCCGGCACCTCACGCACTGGACAGCACGTCCAGAGGCGACAAGATGCATTCAAGTCAGGAGTCGCTGCGCACCCCGGCGGTAGGACGATGGTGTGCTGGGAGCGAAGTGCGGGGCGAGGACGGAGCATTTGTCGCCCGGCATTTCTTTCCCAACAAGCTTTTTTCGGCGAAACGCTACAGGCAGGCTGGGCTGCGAGCTGCGGATGGATGCGCGCCGATTTGTGATCGGCTGGTCGGCAGCTCCAGGGGCAGATGCAGCAGACATGCACATCATATGATGCAGGGTCGCGCAGTGCAACCTGCGCTCTCTGCAGTATCGTTTCAACCTCTCCAGCGCCGCTTCTGGCAGCCGGGCCCTCCCCGGCCCGAGCCTCGGCTGCAGGAGCTCCTCACCGGGCAAGCTGTCGAGGCGCATGTCGGTCTTCTCGGGCTTGGGCTCGGGAGCTGAGCAGACGCACAGGCTAGGTCGAAGAGCGAGGACGACCGCAGCTGTTGACCGGCGTTGAGGTTCGAGGGCTGCGATCCCCATTAAAAGACTGCTACTACCTGAGAGCGTCTTATAGGCGGGTTGCGCGCGGATGGCTGCGCCTGTTGTACTTGACGTCGAGGACTTGGAGTCGCTCAACCATCTCTCGGGCCTCAGAGCGCGCATCAAGGAGCAGCACCTAAAGGTCGATTAAGCTTGATCGTGTGTACGTCCTCCAGCGCCTGCCTGGCGTGCACCATCCCGTGCGTTCCTTCTCCGCCGAGGTCACGCTTCGAGCGCCCCTGGAATTCCTGACAGCAAGAGTACCCTGCTCCCCTTCCGCCGCCGACCGTCATCTCGCCTCTCGCCTTCCGTCCCGCGCCCTATGTCAGTTCAGGTCACCCGGTGCATACATGTCGGTCTCTCAGATCGCCGCGCTCCATGCTGACTCGTTGCCATCTCCGCCTGCAGCTCAAGCACCAACACGACGTGCGTTCTCTTGCGATGCTGTCGTCGTCGTCGCCGCCGCCAGACACTCGCTGACGAGCGCCAAGCCTTGCAGTCGGTCAGAGGCAGGTGAGCCCTCTCGCGAGCCAGCTCGAGGGGCAGAAGTCACCTGAAGGGCTGGTACGTCAGACGGCGCCATGAGGGCGGTTTCCCATATGGAAGCGCAGCAGGCTCTCGCCTTGTCTAACCCACCCCCCCCCCTCCCCCCTATACTTCGTCAATCGTCCATCGTCCTTCGCCTCCTACCTCGCTTCGCTACTCCCCGGATTCAGCAAATCCTCGCTCCCGCACCGCGCGCTCCTGTCAATCACATCTCTACTCTCCTTGTTGGTACACCAGCTTCCTCCGCGCTTCTCAAGACGTGTCCAAGCCGCGCCCACGACCCGTCCACGTCTCTCCATCTGATGAGCAATGATCTTTTCTTTTGTGTGCATCTCGTCGGCAAAGAGTCCGGTGCAGCAGACATGAAAGTGGGTTGAGGAGGACGGGCCCGCCTATCGTGTCCTTACCCTTCATCAGCGCAGCCCGCCCATACCACCCACACGACATGCCTACCATGCCCCAGCCTCGGCTGCAAGAGCTCCTCCCGGGACATGCCCTCAAAGCGTGCGCCCTTCCCGAGCTTGGCAGCAAAGGAGGCACACGCTGGAGTCGAATAGCGACCAGGACAGGCGCGAGTGGAGGACCAGGGCCTGTGACTGTCAAAGTGATAAATGTCTGCTTAGCAGGGCAGACAGCGACTGTCAGCCCTGCTCCAGGTCCGCCTGTTGGGACGCTTGGAAACTCACTTGACCGGCTCTCATGCCTCGAAGCACCCGTCTATGAGCAGCACCCTTCCGTTCGTCCCCTCCAGCGCCTGCACGACATGTCCGCCGTCCTGCGCATTCTGCACCGAGGCTACGCGCCAGCCCTTGAGCGCCTCGTCGCGCGTCTTGGGCGGCGTGAAGGTGACGGTGCGGTTCGGGAGGAGCGTCGGGTGCGTCAGGGCGTCGTAGGTGGACAGGACGACGTCCTCCTGCAAGAGCGGCAGCGCGGTAAGCAGAGGATCAGCGAGCCAACAAACGCAAGTCCGACGCACAGGCACGACGTAGCCCTCAATCCAACGCTTGACGTTGTCGCTCGACTGGAGCTCCTGCGCAGCGAGCGACTCGGCCTTGTCGGCGTCCTTAAGCGAGGCCGACGGCGGCTGCTGGTGTCTGCGCAGTGAAAGGGTGGACCGTCAGCTCCCCAGCGCGATTACATGATCAGACGTGGACGGACGGCTTGTACGAAAGGGCAAGGATCGCCGAGTTCGAGGGGACAAGGAGGGTCGACACCGTCTGAGGGTTCGAGAGCCGCTCCATCTGGAGGACGGGGAGGACGTCAGCTCGGCGGACTCGGCAGTTGCAGCAGATGAGAGGTATCTGGACGCACGACAGACGGTACGTCGCGTGCATAGCCGTACCAGATGGTCGTGCGCTTGTCGGCGGACAGGAGGTCGAGCAGGCCGACCTTGGGCGGCGGCGGCGGAGGCGCCAGGAGCGCGAGCTGCTCGGCCCGCTTATCGCGGTACGTTTTGACGGCCCAGGCGAGGGCAGGCGCCTGTTCGTCAGGCAATCAGCAGAGGTCCAACGAGTTGTCAGCTGTGGGACTGCAAGCGAGAGGAAGAGAGGAGGCAAGGACGGCTGACCGGCATGATGATGATCCCCCAATAGACAATCCAAGGCACGCGCATGGCAAGCAGCTAGCTGCGAACAGAGGCGGCGAAGGTGCTCAGTCTCTTGCCGAGCTGCCATGCAAGCTCTGCCTGACCTACTTACTCTTGGGAGGACGATGTGCAGGCTGCTGGTCGTTCGTACGCGCGGGGCAAGCGACACCAGGCGGCACGGGGGTGACAGCGCGGCCAACTTCAACCGGGGTCAGGGCTCTGGCCGAGAGTATCTCTTCACGAACGTCATTCTGCTCGCCACAGGTACGCTTGCTCGAATTCGACATCGAGGCCCTTGCTGACCTCCTTGCCTCCTTGCGGAAGACCGAGGCGAAACGGCCGCTCTCCCTGTCCATGGACCCGACGCCGCCCGAGCTACTTCCTTCGCCGGACGAATCTGCTGCCTCGAGCTCAGCTCAGGCAGGGTCGTCCAAAGCGCCCCCGTTGCAGCCGCTCAAGCGAGGTTCTGCCTGCCAATACTGCAGGTGTGTCCTCACCATCCCCCTTCACGTCGCAGCTCGAAAGACTGATCCTCACCGTCGACGCTGCTCTCGGTTCCGCTGCTCGGCTCAGACGCCGAAAGCTGGCATGTTCTCCCCTTTGCTCCTGCTCGACCTGCGTCCAGCATGCTGATTCACTCGCTTCCGTACGCTGCAGAGATGCTCCGGTAAGACGGCGTCTGGTCCGTGCGAAGGCTGCCTCAAGGTGCGTTCCATCATCTGCATCCGACGAGTCAGACACAAGCGCGCATCTGTTGACCAAGACGTTTCTCGATGTTCACCTGCACTCTTGGCACATGCGTCAGACGAAGCGCGAGTGCATCTTTGACGAGCCGGCCAAGCCCAAGAACAAGATCAAGCGGCTCGAGGAGAAGATCGCCGACCTCGAGTCGATGCTGTCTAGTCGGAAGTCGGGTGTGCCGGCCGAGGGGTCATCGTCGTCGTCCGCATCAGCACCGGCGCCTGCGCCACCCATGCAGTACTCCCGTAGATCGTCGCACGTCCTCGCCTCCAACGACTTGTCCGAGGGCGGTCAGGCCAGCGCGTCGGCGCCGGCGTCGTCGAGCTACCACCCCTACCTGCACCCCGCGCACCAACTGCCGCCCTCCCGCCGGCAGATGATGGAGCAGCAGTCGTTCTCGACCGCGCTTCAGGAGCTCTTTTCATCTGAGTCTATCGCAAGCGCTGGCGTAGAGCCTGCCTTGGGCCACAGCACGGCGGCCAACGGCAGTCAGCTGTTCACCTGGGGCGAAGACGTGCCTGAGGCGCCGCATCAGAGCGCACTGGGTTTCGGCGAGGGAGCGCTGGGAGGCTTCCACAGTGCGGGAGCGTTCGACCCCCTAACAGGCGCACCGCTCATGAGTCCGCCGCTCGAGAACGGCCAGACGACAAGCACGCACTGGGGCGAGCCCATCTTCGACCCCGTCGTTCAGTACGCGCCATCGCCCTCCAACATGCCCGTGCCTGCGTCTTTCCCTCCTCAAGCGCCGCCGCACTTCCATCCGCCATCAGGACATTTCCACGAAGCGCCGAGCTATTTCACCAACGCGATGCCTCCGCCACTTTCCTCGCCGCCGCCCTCGTCCTCCATCGACGCGTTTCTCCAGTCCTCAGCGCAACCCTCTCTGCCCAAGACGTTCCTCTCAGATTTCCAGTCGTCGGCGACCCTCCCGCAGCTCTCGGCAAGCGCGGCATCGTCGGGCACGGGCAGGCTCGAAGTCCCACGTCCCATCCGCGATGCGCTGCTCGCCCTGTTCTGGATGCGCAGGAGGCAGTTCGGCTGCGTCATGCACCCGCGGTTCTTCCAGAGGCTCGACGTCGCTGCTGAGCAGGGCGCGCCGCACCCGGCGCTTGTGTTCGCGATGGTCAGACTACCGCCTCATCGCTTGCAATCCTCTCAGGGCTGATTTTTCATTTCGCCCGGCAGATGACCTGCGCCACCAAGTTCTCGTCCAACGAGGCCGTCCGCCAGCTCGAGCCTACGCTCTACCAGCAGACGAAGCGCAAGATAGAGGAGGGCATCGCTGAGGAGGACCGCCTGCTCGACCTCATCCGGGCGAGCTCGATCCTGGCTGTGTACTACTACAGGTTAGTCGTCTCACCATCTGCTTCTTCTCGGCAGGCGCTGATTTGTTGTACGATCTGCAGCCAAGGCCGATACCGCGAGGGCTACCTGCAGAGCGGCGTCAGTATCGACGTTCTACCACTGAGCACTTCGGCACCTGACGCTCTCTTCATCTTTTGCAGCTTTCGATGCGCCTCGCAATCGGCTGCCAGCTGCACCGCATCCGCCCACCCTACTTCGCCAACCCGGACCTTGGGTGCAACTACAAGCGCCAGCCGCCCATTTCGGGCCTGACGAGGAGGCGCGTGCCGTCGATGCTGCCGCTCCCGCGTGATATGGTCGACGTCGGCGAGCGCATCTGGGCGTTCTGGATGGCGGTGATCTGTGACAAGACGGTCGGGACGGCTGACTGCTGGCCGGCGGCGATCGACGATGAGGAGATTGAGACGCCGTTGCCGCGGTCGATCCTCGAGTATGCTGAGGTGCGTCGTCCTCGTTCGTCTCACGTTCGCATTGCGCTGACTAGTGTTCCTTGTCGTAGGGCTACGATGGCACGCGCGACTCGACTGTTGCAGACCTCTACGCCGAGCCGACACCAGGCGCACCGGTCAAACGGCCCAACACCCTCAGCAGCTTGATTGTCGCGTCCCTCATCCTCTTGCACAAGACCTCGCGGCTGTTTGACCGCCCCTTACAGCCGCAAGACGCCGCTCGCCCGCCGATCACGTCCACCTTCTCATCGCCTGAGCCGTCGACCGACTCGCCCTCTTCCGGCCGGCAGTCAAGCACGTCCAGTCCGCCGACTTCCTCGGCCCACCTGCGCCCGTCGCAAACCGTGCCGTCGCTCGACGCGCCGCCCGTCCCCGTGCCTGCGGAATGCCTCGAGCTCGAGCGCCAGCTCCAACGGTTCGTCCACTCCATCCCGGTGCACTTCCGCGACCCCGCGCGCAAGGTGCCGGGCGGGATTCCGCCCTGGGACGAGGAGACAAACGCGCCGCATGACCTCGGCGACTGGGACGTCGAGCGCCCGGCGGGATTGAACGAGCGCGTCGGGATCAACCCCGTTGTTATCCTGCTGCGTGCGCCTTCTTCACTACACTGTACTAGCTGTTGACCTTGAGGTTGAGGCTGACTCGTTGCTCGCACACGGCTTCCTTAGACTCGCAAATCTACATCTCCTTCGCGCTGCTGTACGAGGAGCACGGTGCGTGCAGACCACCCCCTCTCGTATTGTTTCCTCCGCTTACAAGCCTTCCCCTATCATTCACAGCCCGGTACAACCCGTCGCTCTGGCCGAAGGCAGTCTCGGCTGCCAAATCGGTCGTCCAGCTCATTCAATGCATCGCAAAGTGTGATTTTGCCAAGGTGCATTTGCCGCCCCTTTCCACTCCCCCAGCGCAGCCTGACTGATGTAGGAAGCCCACGAGCAGCTTGACATCTACCTCGTCGTCGTCTGGCGGTTCGCGTGCAGCACGCTGCTCGCAGAGGCTAAGCGGCAGAAGCGAGCAGGGAACGAAGAGGGTTCGTTCCCTCCTCCCTTGCGTGCGGCGAACTCCGACTGACTCCTGCGTGCTTACCCCTCGCACGACGAACAACAGCGGCGCAGAGTGCGGCGACGGAGGTCGAGGTTCTCGTGATGGCGTGTCAGCGGATCGGGCAGGTCTTCCGCAGTGCGTCCCACCGTCCTGCTCCCCTCCCGTGCGCCTTCAGAACCCGACCTTGACCCCTGCCTCCCTTCTCAACAGTCGGCGACAGCCACTCGCAGTTCATCCTCGCCATGCGCAACCTCAACGTCCAAGACGGCGCGGCGCCGGACGAGGCTGGCTGGGGAACGGGCGGCGAGGCGCACGTTGACGATGTGCGGCTCTACTGGCGCGAGGGGGAGAAGTAGGCAGGCTGGTCTTGCGGATAGGGAGAGGAGCGAAGAGACGCATCTATGCTTATTATCTTGTTCGCAAAACGGAGACCGGAGGTGGTAAAGCAAGCAGCATGCAGAAGCATCACAAAGGCAAGCACAACTCGTCATGCCTCGCCAAGGAGAGCGAGCACAGCGAGAAAGAGCAGGACTGTAAGACAGTGACCGGAGAGTCAGTCATACGGCACGGGCACAGACGAGAAGCTTCGGCAGAGCAGCAAGCAAGCAAACGAGCACGAGCAGCGCTCCTCAAACCCCTCAGTCTGCGCAGGCGTGCGCGAGTTCGTCTACATCCGCCCTGCAAGCAGGGAGTTACCAGACGCAAATTACTCTAAAAGTCGATCGTTGGGGGAAGACTGCTGTTGCTGCTGCTGCTGCTGCTGCTGCTGCTGCTGCTCGTGTGCGTTGTGCAAGGCGGGGAAAGGGGACGTACGAGGAGGTCGGGTCGAGGTGAAGGATAGCAGGCCGGCTCGCGCGAAAAGAAGTCCTGATCCAGCTGGCGAAAAGGGCAACCCTGCGGCAATGCATCGTGGGGTCATGCAGCTGGCGGTGAAGCGCCATCATGCTGCGCACGATCAGCCCACGCCGACCGTCCTCAATCACTCGCCTTCAACGCCCATCCAGCCTGTTGTCAAAGCCACCTCGGAGCCGTCCGCCATGAGCTGGGACTAGTGCGTCATGCTGCGATCCGACCTCATGCGCAGGCTGACAGGCTCCCCCGCACGCCGCAACAGCATCATGAAGTGCGTCCCTTCCTCACCCCCGCCTCCTCCCGGTCCTGACACTCCTTGTGCGCACCGCGTCCCCAGGTTCGTCATCTGCGGCGAGGCGGGCGTCGGCAAGACATCTATCCTCTACCGGCTGACGGACGAGCGCTTCCTCACCACGGTGTGTCCGGTGCAGCGCTCGCTGATCGGCGCGGACCGCCTTGCAGCTGCGCGCTGACCTCCCTCGACGTGCTCGTTCGCTGCTCGCCAGCCGGACCCAACGATAGGCGTCGAGTTCGGGAGCAAGATCCTGCAGGTCGTTTCGCCTACCAGCAGCTCTGGTTGGTCCTCAGGTCCGGAGGACCCAGTGAGCCCGCCAGAAGGAGGGGAGGAGGACGCAGAGGCCAAGGTCGTAGGATGCAAGATCAGCGTGTGGGACGTCGCGGGCTCGCCGTCTTTCCGGTCCGTCACGCGGTCGTACTATCGGGGAGCGGCGGGCGCGTTGCTGGTGTACGACGTGTGTCGGCGCGAGACGTTTGAGCAGGGTGCGTGTTGCCTTACGCCGTCAAACTGCCTGCTGCACGCCCTGCTGACCCGTCCCCTTCGTCTGTCGGCTGCCAGTGTCCGATTGGCTTGCAGATATCCGCGCCAACGCAGACCCAGAAGTGGCCATCATTCTCATCGGCAACAAGTCGGACCTCCTCCCTCCCCCATCTTCTTCGACCGACGCATCCTCCCCGTCCCCTTCTTCTTCCGACGACCCAGCTTCCACCGCCGCTCCTCCGCAGCACCCCAGTCCAAGCAGCCACGTCTCCACAGCCGAAGCCCGAGCTTTTGCCGCGCGCGAGAACCTCCTCTTCCTCGAGACGTCCGCAAAGACCGGGTCGAACGTGCCCGCCGCGTTCGACGCGACGGCGCGGGCGATCCTGCGCAAGATCCTCGAGGGCGGGCTGGACGCGGGGAAGGGCGCGCCGGGGAGAAGGGGCGAAGGGAAGGGGATCAAGCTTGGCGAGGAAGGGCGGGCGAAGGGCGGGTGCTGCTGAGCGCATTCGGCAAGTTTTCAGACGAGGTTCTGTTGTACACTGCCGCCTCTGTGCCGGATGACGAGCCAGAACGATCGACCCGAGTTTGGGCAGCAGCGTGATGGCAGAAAGAGGGCATGGGATGGGAAGGCAGCTTAACTAGGGATACAACGGAAGACGGAGGGGCAAGGAAAGAGCAGAGCGAAAACCAAGTCGTCGTGAACATGAACGTCTTCCCCTCTCCTCCGACCTTCTTCCGCGCTAGCGAGAGCGCATTGAGCTTAAGCACGGCCGGTAACGAGCGCTTAGCGTGCGAGAAGCGACGTCCTTCAGCAGCAACGCTTTACCAGTACACGCTGAGGGAAGGGACGAGCTTCGCGTCAGCTCGAGCGGATGAGCAGCGCAAGACGACAGGAACGCACCGGTGCGTCGGGCACGTGTAACCGTTCGGGTTGTTCTCGAGGTAGTCCTGGTGGTACTCCTCGGCCGAGAACCACTGCTTGAACTCCTTGATCTCGGTGACCACGTGCTCGCCCTTGGGCGTAAAGTACTTCTCCTGCACCTCGGCCTTGACCGCGCGCGCAACGTCGCCCTGCTCGGGCGTGGCGTAGAAGATGGCCGAGCGGTACTGCGTGCCGCGGTCGGGGCCCTGCTGGTTCACCGTCGTCGGGTCGTGCGTGCGGAAGAGGAACTGCAGCGGCGCGAGCGCGCGCACAAGCACAAAGTCAGCACTTGCAAGACGTTCGAGAAATGCTTCTGCAAGAGGCGAGAAGGAGACGCACCTCGACGAGCTCAGCGTAGCTGACCTCCTTGGGGTCAAACACGACCTTGACGGCCTCGGCGTGGCCGGTCTTGCCGGAGCAGACCTGGCGGTAGTCTTGAGTGGACCGAGCGAGCAGGTCACAGATCAGGTGGGAGAGACGAAGGGCGAGGGTCGGACCGGAGGATCAGGTGGGAGGGATGGGGGTGAAGGAGAAGAAAGGGGGGGGGGGGGAGCCGGGTCGGACGAGATGAGAGAAGGCATGGCCAGGTGGAGCAGACGACCAAGGGCCGTTCGATCGAGGTCGGAGGGTGAGAGAGGAGCAAAGGTATGGCCAGGTGGAGCAATGCGACGAAAGCCAGCAGCGATTGGGACGAGAGCAGGAAAGAAGCGACGAAGAATGGGCTAAGTCACACATCCTCTCCCACAAGGGGGAGCAAGCAGCACAGTGAGCCGGGGGAAAGACTGGACGAACTAGGCGTGCCGAGCGAGACGTCGCCGCCGGTGTAGCCAACCTCGGAGCTGTAGCCAGGCGAGCCCTTGAAGTACTTGTCAAACTCGTGCGCCGTGCCCCAGAAGCCTGGTCGGTGGTGAGCGAGGTTGAACAAGTCCTTGGTCAGCAACGCCGAGAATCGCCCTGGCTTCGGTGCAGGGTCCGACCAGCCCACCGATTCCTCCTCCTTCACCATCGCATTGCCGCCAGCCGCCGTCTCGTTTCCTGGAAGGGGAGAGAAGCAGCACGCACAACCGTTGCCGCCGTAGAAGGTCTGGGACGCGCCGCCCTCCGTCTGCTGGAGGCGCGCCTGCTTGGCGGCGATTGCCGTCGGCACGGTCGGCTCGAGCGGCGTCTTGGTGGCGGCGGTCATGGTGGCGAACGAGGCGGAGGACGAGGCAGAGGTGAGGAAGGGCAACAGGCTGCGCAGGCGGGGGAGCATCAAGGGGAGGAGAGCGAGTAACAAGGTCGTCGTCGTCGTCGTCGGCGGCGGCGTCGGCTGAGGAGAAGTTGATCAGCCGGAGCGGCGACGGTGGAGTTAACAGCCCAAACCGGTGCCCAGAAAAACACCCCAGGTCTAAAGCCACCGAAAACGCTCCTCGTGCGTCGTCTCGTGCCGCATTAATGCACGTACATGACCTGACCGCGATCTCCTTTTCCTCCTTCAGGCGATGGGGTTCTGAGGGTATCGCTCGCCATTCACTGAGCTACTCGCGACGCTCGCCTGCGAGCTGCGCACCTCTCCTCTTCTCGTCGCCCGGCTGACGCAAAGACGGCAGCTGAAACTAGTAACCGCCAAGACGCAGATCCACTCCTGCCCCCGCAGTCGAGGCCTGGCCAGTGGGCCACTGATTTGATCCAAGACCGAAGCTCGCCATTTCGACTTTTTGAACTTTTCGAGAAACGGAATTGCATCGGACGCGCACACGACCTCAAAGCCTGGTGCCGTTAGTACGAGGGCTCTTCCGCGACTCGACTACTCCACCCCTCCCCCTTCGAACGCTCCTCCCCTCTGCTCCCTCGTCTCTCGAGCAATCATGGCGGACGTGATCCCCAAGCGGGGCTCTTGTACGTCCTCGTTACCTGCACGTCGTTGCTGCGCCCCTCGTCTCTATTCGTACGCGT
>MVAM01000148.1:0-20086 GCA_014825675.1 Cystofilobasidium ferigula
CCAGGTTCGTCCAGCGGCGGCGAGTGATGCGAGGCGAGGACGTGCTCGAGGTCGGAGAGGTGGACGTGCGAGGCAGAGGGCGGGGCGAGGACGTCTGCGCGGAGCAGGCCAAGGATCTTGGCTGTCAAGTGAAAGGGACGGCGGACGAGGAGGGGTTCTTTAGACATCACCGCACCTGAATCCGCCACGCCCCATCCACGACCTTGACGCTCCGCTCGAAAGATGGTCAGCCGGTAGCGATTCAGTCCTCGGCACCTCCCAACCACCCGACAGCCCTCCGCGCGGCACACATCAACCACCCTGCCGCCACCACCCGGACCTGGTCCTCACTGTCCCGCCAAAGCCTTGTTGTTGCGTCGTGAACTAGTCATAGCAGCATCACATCCAACTCGGGCGCTTTAGATGTAGCCGGCCTTGTTGGCGACGTCAAGAGCGTCGTGCTCGGGGGAGAGGCGAGCGTAAGCCTTCTTGCGGCCGTCGGGCTGCATTAAGATAACGGGCGAGGGTGAGCGAGCTGAGGCAAGCGGAAGACGAGCAGGCAGGACGCACTCGGATCAGGGTGTTGATCTTGACGGTGTCGACCTCGTACAGCTTCTTGATGGCGTCCTTGATCTGGCGCTTGTTGGACTTGACGTCAACGATGAAGACGAGGGTGTTGTGCTCCTCGATCTTCTGCTCAGCGCAGAACGAAGGCAAGCGGGTCAGGTCAAGGCATCCGGCGCTCAATCCGCGGAGCCGACGCGACGGACCTTCATGGCGGACTCAGTGGCCAGGGGGTGAACGATGGTCCTGAACTCGTCCATGCGGGGGGCATGGGGGATCGACTTCCTGGGGTACTTGGGCTTGCGCGCAAGTCGGAGGGTCTTGGGCCGGTGGAAGGAGACGGAGGTACGCGTCTTCTTGTGGGCGTGCGAGTTGGTGCCCTTGAGGGCGGCCTTCTTCGCGGCCTTGGCCTTGGCGTCGGCGGGGGAAGCTGCAGAGCGACGGAGGAAGAAGGCAGGTGGTCAGATGCCTGGTCGACACGGTGCGAGCAGCCGTTGGGCAGCAGCAGGTCCCCCTTTCCACACCAGGTCCGTCCTCTTGTGCAGCCGCCTTCTCCCTTCGCGGCCGACAGCAATGACCGCGGGCCATGGCGACAGGCGCGCAAGACGAGAGTCGAGCCAAGCACGACCCCAGCCAGGCCTGAACGAGCCTACCCGCACACACCCCCTGTCCCGCGCCTGCGGCCTTCCTCCGACAGCACGACAGCTTGAGAAGCTGTGCGTGTCCCACGTCGTTGACTGGTGCCTCCCCTCTGCCCTCCTCAGTCCTGCCCCACTGTTGGTGCGCGCCTGCAATCCCTGCTGCTGCTGCTGCTGCTGCCGGTTGCTGGACAAAGGTGCGGCTGGTCTCACCCTTGGTAGCGGGCATTGCTGGAGTGGATGAAGGGAGGGGTACGCGAACGGTGGTGCAGGTTGAGGGCAGGATTAGAGTTGGTGTTGGACCGAGGGAAGCAGGTGCGGTTGGGTTGAGCAAGGAGTGGGTCGAGCCGAGAGGGAGCAGCGGAGCGAACGAAGCAACGTCAGCCTTCCGCTCAAACGATACGGGCAGCACGACGACGTCGGTGCGAGCTTGACCGACTGGACGACTGGCAATGGAGCGAGCTGTACTGACTTCTTGAGGAGGATGGACAACGACGACGAGGGACCTCTCGCACCGGCTGCTCTCCGCGTGCGCTCTGCTGGGCCAGCGCCCGGGCGGGCGGGCGCGCGGGCGGCCGGCGGGGCGGGGCAGCAGCGGGCGGCAGGCGCAGCGTGCGGGCAGCGGGTGCGCGCAGCAGCCATCCCGCGCGTCTCGATCGCTCTGCGCTTGAAACCGACCCGTAACAACCCACCGAGCTTGTCCACCATGCCGCCATGGGAGGGGTGCAGCGAGCAGGACAGGTATCAGATCTGTTGCCGGGCTTGACAGAAGCACCAGAGGCCTTTTTATGGACTTCAGAAAAGCACGCGGCAGGTCGAGGAGACTGGAGGACGGTGCGCATGAGTTGTCCGCGCGTGAAATTCTCTCCCCCTCCCCTCCCTTCCCCAACAAGCCGCTAGATGCGCTGAAGATGCTTTTAATTGGATGGCGTGGTGTACAAGTCTACAGCATGGTGGGGGGTGTAGCATGCATGCAGCGTCAAAAAGAAAAAAGGCGAATGAGAAGCGAAGAAATGAAGGCTGGCCGTGGAACGAGGTAAATACTGCCAAGGGCCGAGATGGGATCTGAAGGGGGTGTCGATCAAGAAGGGGACAAGGGAAGAGTGAAGCAGCGTCTATGCCGACTTGGACTTCTTCTCCTTCTTCTCTTTCTTGTCCTTCTTCTCTTTCTTGTCCTTCTTCTCCTTCTTGGCCGGTGATGCCTCAGCCTCAGCTGCCGGTGCCTGCGAATGTGAACCAGGGCAAGATCAGCCACAGGTCGCAAGCCGCAGATGAAGAGCTGACGCACAACCTCCGAGTCGCGCTTCTTCTTCTTCTTGGGCTTCTCCTCGCTCGCCGGCGCGTCCACGTCCATCGCCTCCTCGGCAACCTCCGACTGCGATGCGCAAGACACATTAGCACACATTGCCACGAGCAACCGAGATCTGCCGGGTCGCACCTTGCGCTTCTTCTTCTTGTCCTTCTTCTCGGCCTTGACGACCGTCTCGATCGTGTCACCGACGAGGGCCTTGACCTCAGCGAGGACGGGAAGGTCCGCCGCGTCGCCGCCCTTCTTGCTCTTCTTCTCCTTGGCGCGCTTCTTCTCGTCCGCCTCGAGCTGGGCGACAGCCTCGCTCGCCTCGGCCTCGGTCATCTCGGCGTCGTCGTTCTCGTCGTCGTCGGCGTCGAGCGCGATCGCGTCGAGCGCCTTCTTGATGGCGTCCGAGTTCTTCGAGACGGCCGTGCCCGACTCGTAGAAGGCGAGCCGCTCCTCGACCTGTGCGCGGAGGGCCTCTCCGAACTTGTTGGTAGAGACGTCTATCGAAGGGCAAAGTGCGGGCGTCAGTTCTGCCCCAACAGGCCCCTGACCAAGTTCGCAAAGCAGCGCGCACCCGAGAAGCAGTCGATACGGGCAGCGATCGAGCACTTGTTGGCGAGGAAGCGCGAGATGCGACCCTTGTGCTTGGCACCGGCGCGGCCGATGAAAGTCGAGTGGTACAGGAGACCGTACTGCGCGGCACAAGACGCAAGGAGCGTGAGTCAGCAGCTGCGCGCTATGAGGACGACGGGGCACCGAACGCACCTTGGGGGTGTTGCCCTTGGTCTTGAGGGCACGGAAGAGGGCCTTCTCAGCACCGAGGATCTGGACGGTCGAGGCCGGGTACTTGGCGAGGTTAGTAAGCGAGCCGGCGTGCGAGATGAGGCGTGCGCCGATGGTCTCGCCGAGGAGGGCCGACAGGTTGGGCGCGACGAGGTGCATCTTCTCGACGAGGTACGCCTTGAGCGCCTTCCTGTACGACGACAGGTTGACGACGCGGTCGGCAAAGTTGGAGATGTTGATCAGGTCGATCGGCGAGATGTCGGACCCCATGGACGCGCGGGCGCCGTCGAGGACGTTGCGCGCGCGCGTCTCGTCGTCGTCGAGGATCTCCTGGATGTCCTCGAGGTCGGCCTCGGACAGGCGCGACTTGTCGCCGATGAGCTTGGCCAGCTGCGCGTACTGGTGGTTGTCCGGGCAGATCTTGATGAGCTCCGGGAAGTGCCAGCCGTACCACTCGCGCACGCGCATCGCAAACGTGTTGACGTCCTTGTCGAGCTGGTCCGACAGGGCGATGGCCTGGATGATCATGTTGTCGGATCGGTTGACGTTGAACTGGCGAGCACGGTGCATGCGGGGACGAAGGGGGTTGAGTCCACGGCGCGCGCAGTCGGTACACGAACGGGAGACCCTGTACTGACCTTTACCTTCGCACGCGAGTACGAGTGACCGAGACCAAGCTGCGCCTTCTGTGCGTCACCGGCCTCCATGCCCTTGAGCATCTTCTCGGCGTGCATGCGGACGCCGCGGATGAGCTCGAGCGCGCTCACGCCGGCGTCGCAGTCGATGCCAAGCTCCGCCTTGATCGAGCCGCCGAGGTTCTTCTCCTCGACACCGAGCAGGACGTTGGTCGCGGCCGAGGACGAGGCGGCCTTGGAGGACGACTTGGAGAGGTTGAGCTCGAGGAGCGAGGCAAGGTGCGGGTTCAGGACACCTTGCGGCACACGGCGCAGGTAAGGCAGGTCAGCCACAGCGCATGCAGGAAGGATCGCTCACCAGCTCCTCACTGCCCCCACGCAACCCTTCCCTTTGCAACGGCACGCAGGAGCGCACGCAAAGGAGCGCTGAAGGAGGTGTCGAGCAGCTCCCTCGCACCCAGCGCGCGCATCGGCGTTGCGAAGCCGCGCACTCAGCCCACCCGCCGCCTCCTCTTCCCCCTTATCCGCCCTCCACCCAGACCCTAGACACTTGACGCGCGGGCGACCCGAACGCACCCTCAGAGACGTCGTTGGCGTTCTCGAGCGCGTGGGCGGCGCTCTGGAACGGGGCGAACGACTTGAGCTGGACCATCTGGCCGAACTTGTGCAGGTCGGCGACCGAGTCCTGGAACTGCTTGGTCGTGTTGGCGACCTCGTCGTGGAGCGAGACCTGGAAGAGGGCATAGCCCGAGGCCGACTCGTACAGGATGTGGGAGAGGGCGGGCATGGCGGGCTGCTGGGGGGGAGGGGACCGGGAGGAAGCAAGCTGACGGGCCGTCGTCGTCCAGAGGGCTCAAATTCCGGGCGCCAGGTGGGCAGGGCAGACTTTGCAACTCGCACCCGCACTTCTCTGACCCGTCGGCGCGCAACCGTCAGCCCGCCCCGGACTTCAGCTCGTCTCATCCCTTCCAATCCCACGGCAAAGCCCGCGAGCTGACGGTGGTGGTGCGCCGAAAAAGGATGGTGCACAAGGCTGCTTTTGGCGCGACCGAATGAGAGAGGGAGGGAGGGGGGGCAATCTCATCACGACTTCCGTTCGTCCCTCGTCCGTCGATTGATTAACCTCGCGAACGACGGCGATGTCGTCCAAGAGCATCAGTGGCACGAGGCCGCCGGTGCAAGTGCAGGCCCCAAACCCATCACGCTCGGATTCACGCTGACGAAAAGGAGATCTTGCGCTGCTCCTCCCACCATAGTGCTCACCCTGCGCGATACCTACCCAGATGCTCACCCTGCGCAACACTGAAACCCTCGCAACAAGACAGGGAAATGCGTGGCATGGGCCATACGATATGAGAGTGCAAAGGGGCAGAGCGAATTCGAAGGGTGGCAAGGGCGCCGAGTCGACGACGAGGTCGGCAGGCAAAGAAAGGGTTGTGAGCAGAAGCCTTGAGAGGCTTAGACGTCCTGCGACTTGCCGCCCTTGGTCTTGCCGGACTTGGCGGGGAGGAGCTCGGGCTGGATCGAGGGGAGGACACCGCCCTGCGAGATGATGACGTGGCCGAGCAGCTTGTTGAGCTCCTCGTCGTTGCGGATGGCGAGCTGCAGGTGACGGGGGATGATGCGCGACTTCTTGTTGTCGCGGGCGGCGTTGCCGGCGAGCTCGAGGATCTCGGCCGAGAGGTCTGTAGAGGAGCAAAGAGATAAGGCGGGTCAGCGACGTGACGCAAGGCGGGGCAGGGACGCGTCGAGGGAAGGGGGCGTACACTCAAGAACGGCGGCGAGGTAGACGGGAGCACCGGCACCGACACGCTGAGCGTAGTTGCCCTTCTTCAGGAGACGGTGGATACGACCGACGGGGAACTGCGGAGGAAGCACAGCAAGAGATCAAGGTCAGCGATGGGGGAACGCGTCCGTCAAGATGGCAGCGACGACGCACCTGGAGTCCGGCCTTGGCCGAGCGCGACGACGTCTTCTTGTCGGAGTCGCCACCGACCTTGCCACCAGCCTTTCCGCCCGAAGCCTTTCCGCCAGAGGACATTGTTGATTTTTTGAAGTAGAGTAAGTGGGGGTGAAGGGAGGTGTGTTGGTTGGGAGGGCTGTATGCAGAGGGGGAGTAGCGAAGCAAGACCTGTCAGCTAAGATGGCGATGGAAGCTGACGCAGGCGGCGACGGGACTAACCTGAGCCTGGATGGATGGGACGAGTGATGGAGGGAGAGAGAGGGAAGGGAGGCAGCCGGCGAGCCGCGTGCTTTGAAGGGATCGGAGGTTGGGGGCCACGTCGCCCTCAACGCGTGATTTGGCGTACACGTCGCCTCCTTTCGCAAAGGCACACGCGTCGCGTCGAAGCCCAAGCCCTCTTTAACCCGCCCCGCCTGCTGCTTTTCCCTCCTCATCCATCCTTCCATCCATCCCCACCCGTCGCACCCGTTCCCCTCCCACCCCCTCTCCCATCTCTCAACCAGCAACCATGGCCCCCAAGGTGGGTCCGACGCTGCCTTTTTGCTCCGAGCGCTCGAGCTGACCTCGCGCTGCACCCATCTGCCCCTCTGCAGCCCGCATCGACCACCGCCTCCAAGGCCCCTGCCTCCAAGGCCCCCGCCCAGAAGGCTCCCGCTTCCAAGGCCCCGGCCAAGAAGTCGACTGCCAAGTGCGTCTTTCCTCGCCTGTCAGCTCGACGACTCGCGTGTCCACGGGCTGACAACCTGCTCCCCCTTCCTCCGCGCTGCAGGGCCCCTAAGGCCGAGGGCGACAAGAAGAAGCGCAACAAGAAGCGTGTCGAGACCTACTCGTCGTACATTTACAAGGTCCTCAAGCAGGTGCGTTTCCCTTCCTCCGCGTCGCGGTTGCCTGAGCTCAATTTCATCGGGTCTGACGCGCCATGCCTCCCGCCTCTCCACCTGCAGGTCCACCCCGACACCGGTATCTCGAACAAGGCCATGTCGATCCTCAACTCGTTCGTCAACGACATCTTCGAGCGCATCGCCGCCGAGGCGTCCAAGCTCTCGACCTACAACAAGAAGTCGACCATCTCGTCGCGCGAGATCCAGACCGCCGTCCGCCTGATCC
Source organism: Cystofilobasidium ferigula (assembly GCA_014825675.1). NCBI lineage: Eukaryota > Fungi > Basidiomycota > Tremellomycetes > Cystofilobasidiales > Cystofilobasidiaceae > Cystofilobasidium > Cystofilobasidium ferigula. Next base: position 6,967 of record MVAM01000148.1, read on the forward strand.
TCCCGGGAGAGCTCTCGAAGCAGTGCGTTGCTTTCTCCTGCCCCTTTCTGCTTGTGCCACCGTCGCTGACAGGCTCCTTCATCCCCGTGTTTAGCGCCATCTCTGAGGGCACCAAGTCGGTCACCAAGTTCTCCTCGTCGTCCAAGTAGACGTGGCCCTCCTGCCCGTTCACTCCGCCCCACTTCTCCCGGCCTCAGCGCCCTCACCCTTCAGACGCTGCACCACCCTTACCTTCGAGTTTGCCTGTCTTCTTTATGTATGTCATGCACCACTGTGGCAACAAACACGGCCAACATACGGCTCGCCCGTGACGTCTGGCGAACCAGAAAGCGCGTGCGATGCATACAGCGCGCCAGTCGCTAGCACCCCCCGGCCGTCAGTCGCGCTGGGCCTAGAACCCGTTCTGAGAGCACTCGCAGCAGCTGTCGCCCCATGAGATGGTACAGTCGACCCATGTCAAGACAAGACACGTCGTTCGCTCACGCGTACAACATCCTCCCCTCCTCGCGCTATGTACATCCCGCCGCCCTTCCGCTCGTCACACGCGATGCGCAGAAAAGGGTGGGAGCTTAGAGCTTGGCCTTGGTGCTCTTGAGGACGCCGTCGAGCTTAGTCTGCGGTCGAGCGTGAAGGGGGGAGAGGGGATAAGGGAGGAAAGGGAGTCAGTGCTTCGCGGATGAAGCTGGAGAGCAGCCTGAGGACGCACGGCCAGCATGACATTGCCCTTGACCTTGAGCTGCATCCAGGCATTTAGAGCATGTTTATCAGTTCGGAGCGCGCTTCTGCGAGGCAAGAAGGCTGCTGCGCACCTTGCCTTGCTGAATACCGAACGAGCTTTGAGTCAGCAATGGACTGCGAGCTGGAGGAGAAAGAACGCAGGGAACACACCATGAACATCTTCTGCGAGCTGTTGCAAGAGAGGCGGAAGCGAAACAAGCGAGCGTCAGTACGAGTAGAACAGGAGCTGCTGTGTGCAGAAGTCAACTCACTTCAGCGTCCCGTCGGCCTAGAATGTGTGAAGACAGGAGTCAGCTCTCGGGACACTGAGAGTTAAGAAGAGGAGAGAAAGAGGCGAACCAGGCCGGCGAAGGTCGAGTCGTCCAGGTTGATCGTGACGTCTAGCGAGATGCAGCGATGCGCAGTAGATGCAGCACACTTTAGCCTCTTGTCCCAGGCGTCACAGCCAATCCCTACTATCGTGCAAGCAAGACAGAGCGACGCACCAGGCTTGCCCTTTGTACCCTTGACGACCTCGCCATCCTTCTTGAGGTCAATAGTCCATGTCTTGGCGTCCCCGCCGCCCTGGGGCTTGACGTTGAGCTGGAACACGCCGTTTGTCTTCTTGATCTGAGCCTTCTTCTCCGTGTCGGACATCTTGGAGAAGGACTCTGAGAGAGCCTGTGGAGGTTGACGGTGGTCAGGCGGGCAGAAGGGGGAAGGCGGAAGGAGGAAGCAGGCCGCGGGAGGGCAAGGACGGACCGTCAGGATCTCGGAAGCCTTGAAGCCGTCTTCCTGTTCGATGGAGCCCAGTGCCTGGATTCAGCAATGGCCAGCGGAGCTACTGTTAGAAAGGCGTACCTTGAGGTCGGACATCGTAAGAGGCTGGCTGTGAATTGGGTAGGGAAGCTGGAATTGGGGTGCGTGAAGGGCGGGTGTGGCTTAAAGGGTGGTGATCTGATGCCAGTGGCAGGCTACAAGTCAGCCTGCAGCAGGCATGAGGGGCGAGAGCAGCGGCGTACTAGAGAGCGTCTACTTGGGCGCTGAGCGATGGCGATGTGGTTGGGAGGATATGCGGTTGAGCTGCCGGCGGGCTGCTCGTTGGGCCCGTCGTCGTCCGGCACGGCAGCGAGCCGAAACCCGACGGGTTCACGTGGGAGCCGCAGCTCGTGCACATCTCGCTCACACACCTGAGAGCGGCGGCACCTCATGCAACTCGTTCCGAAAGGGGAGAGCACAAGAGGGTCCTCGTCGCTGACCGCTCTCAGGGAGCGGAGGGTTGAGGTCGAAGGGCATGGGATCATCCGCCGTCTCTGCGCGCGCCGCCCCTTTCCAAGATCGCATCCTCTGCTGCCTCGTTCCGCTCAGCTGAACCAATGCTTGACCTTCTCCGCCAGCGACGGCTCCTTGTCCTCGCGCGAGGCCCACTCGTCTGCGCGCAGGCGGTCGATTAGCGCCTTGACCTCGTCGAGCGAGCCGTTGGCGACGTCGTCTGCTTGCCACCAGACGGCGAGTGGCGGCGAGAGCTTCGGCAGAAGGGGTTGACTTTGACCGGAGGATCAAAGGTCCAGAAGGGTCAGCGTAAGGCGTGATAACAATCAAGCAGGGACAGCCAGGAGGGACTTACGTCCAGTCGGTCTCCTGCTTCGCCACCTCTTCCAGCACCCCTCTCATTTCGCTCCCTTCCTTGGCCTCCTCCGGCGGCGTGTCCTTCTCTTTCTGCGTTGCCGTTTCGCTCTTCGCCGGCCGCGCCGCCCTCTCCCTGTCCTCCTTCAGCATCAGCGCGCGCAGGATCGTCGCCCGCTGCGTCCCTGTCATCCCGAGCGGGGGCTCGATCACCTCGAAGTCAAAGTTGCACGGGCGCGGGTTCGCGAGCTTGTCGTACCGGAGCGAGCGCTGAAGGAGGGCGAGGGCGTCGTGCGAGGCGGTGACCTTGGGGTTGTGGCTGCAAGCCGCACGGGGGGCGCAGCAGCGGGAGGAAGGTTGGGAAGGTGTCAGCCCTAGCATGAGACGGTGATAGGGCGTCGAGATACGCACAACAAGGTCACAACGTTGGTCGGCTTGCGCCAGAAGGCCATCTTGTCTGGTGAGCCGGAAGGAAGACAGGTGGGTGGGAAGGGGCTGGCGAGGAACAAGTTGTCGGTCGAGTGAGCGTGGGTCAGCTGTAGAGCACTCTGGGACACACCCTCGGCGTCCCTGTCAACAGCTTGCCATCAAGGCATACTCGGGAGACAAGACATCAAGCAGACGACGTACCTGACGCAGTGAGTGGGTCGAGATGCAGGGCCGTCGATGAAGCAGCAGGATGGCGGTCTTGGGTCTGCTCGTCACTCCGCCCGACCTCAGCCCAAACGACCATCTCGTTCGCCGAGCACTTCCCGACACGGCATGCCCCCCGCCAGCCTGCATCCGCTGGTCGAGGGCCTCAAGGACAAGGTCGACTGTCTGCTCGCATGCGGTGCGTCGCGGCTTCAAACATCGGATCTGCTTGCTGTGGCGAGCTAGAGGCTGACGAGGGACGATGCGCTCAGGGGAGACGCTGTATGTCGCACTCGGAGGAGGAGGGCTCAACGTTTACTCGATAGATCACCGAGGTCCGTCCTCTTCTGTCCTGCCTCGGAGCCGTGTCCATAGCGCTGAAGCGCAGGACTGACGACAGATGGCGAGGCCCCGACCGTGCGGCTGCTCGAGAGCCGCAAGAGCTTGTTCCGCCGCGCCGTCGAGCAGATGGCTCTGATCAGGCAGCTCAACGCGCTCGTCGTGCTGTCCGGTACGTGCTTCCTCCATCACCTGTGAAGGATGTGACTGATGATGAGCTTGCGGACGGCGCAGAGGGAAACGTAACGCTGTTCGACCCGCTCTCCCTCGGATCGCATACAACCCCCCTGCCGCCCATCAAGGGCGCTCTCACCTTCGCCCAACACACTTTCATCCACCGGCCAACGCCAGACGCGCCCCCGCAGCTCGTAACTCTCCTGCTCGTCGGGCTCAAACGCAGGCTGCAGCTCTTCGCGTTCGTCGACGGCGCGCTGTCGACCGCGCTTGGCGGCGAGGGTGGTGCGCAGGTCGCGCTGCCGCACTCACCGAGGTCGATCGCGTTCCTCACGCCTGAGAAGGCTATCGTGAGCTACTCAAGTAGCCAACAGGCGTTGATCACCTTGCCCTCCTTCGCCGCTGCCGAAGAGAGTGACAAGAAGACAGCAGCAGAGGCGCTGCGCGTCGCCCTCCCCGAGCTGCCCGCGCTCGACGCGGCCGAGGGCAAGGAGGAAGAGCGGCCGAGCGGGAGCATGATGAGTGGCTTCGCAGGTGTAGGCGGGTACATGGGGGGTCTGGTGGGCGGGAAGGGCAAGGCGTGCGTGCTGCGGGTGAAGGAGGGCGAGGCGCTCGTTGTCCGGGACGGTCCGTTCTGCTCTGGCATCACAAAGCGCTCTGGGGAGGATAGGCACGCTGACGGGTGATCGTGCTCTCTTCCAGCAACCAGCGTCTTCTTCGACCCGGAGGGCAAGTCTTCGCGCTCAAAACCGCTCACAACGCCCCTGCCTCTCGAGGACGTCGAGGCGCCTTCACCGTACCTCGTTACCCTCCTCCCATCGTCCTTGACGCACTCATCCCTCCTCCCTTCAACAACTGCCGTCACCCTCCCTGCGCACCCGGCGATCCAGATCCGGTCAGCCGCAACGCTCACGGTCTTGCAGACACTCTCCCTCCCGACGCTCATTCCCGGTTCGACGACGGGCCCGCTACACGCTCACTCGCTGCACCACCTGTGCACCTCCCAACCCCTATCTTCGAAGATGTCAGAGGCCAATGGGCCACTCTACGTTGTCTCGACCCCGACGGAGCGCAGCGGCCTTGCGGCCGAGGGCGGGAGTAAGATCTGGCTCGTTCCGCTCGCCCCTGTCGGGCGTGTGCTCGACGAGCTCGTCTCGTCCGGGTCATTTGCAGAGGCGCTCGCGCTCGCTAAGCGGACAGACGACACGCGCGTGCAGCTGCCGGACAAGGCTGAGCGCCTGACGCTGCTGCGTTCCCTAAACGCGCTCGCGCTGTTCCGCTCGCCGAGGGCGGACGACAAGCGCCGGGCTGTCGAGGAGTTTGTCGAGCTCGAGCTCAATCCGGCGCGGGTAGTCGCGCTGTTCGGCGACGTCGTGGGCTGGGACCGGCTCGGCGTCAGCGAGGACGGGTGGGTCGAGCTGTTCGGCGGGCCTGCTGGCGTGGCGATGCCCTCGCCAGCCGAACACGCGGCGGACGACATCGGCGAGCTTGGTACGTCCGTTCAGATTTCATAATCCCCTTCGAGGGTACGAGAGCGCGGCTGAGCCTCTGTGCCTCCTGATTGCAGCGAACACAAAGGCCTCCCTCGAGTCGCTCCTGCACTATCTGTCCGACCGGCGCCAGAAGGTCCTCGGCGTCCTTCCTTCCCTTCCTCCCAGCACTTTGGCCGAGCTCGAGTCCCTCCCTCCCCTCTCGTCCGTGCCCACCTCCGAACTCTTCGCGATCCCACCCGTCCCCGTGCCGTCGCTGGACCCCGCGCAGGTGTACCGCGTCGCCCAGGTTGTCGACACCGCGCTGTTCAAGACGTATCTACTCATCCGACCGACGCTCGTAGGCTCGCTCTGCCGGCTCGCAAACTTCTGCGAGGTGGCGGAGGTTGAGGGTGTGTTGAAGGAGAAGAAGGTGCGCTGTTCTTGGGCGCCCTCTCGTTGGCGTTTTGCGCTGACACTCGGGCGCACGCGTCGAACGCAGAGGTACGGCGACTTGATCGACCTATACCGAACGCGCAAGGAGCACCGCAAGGCCCTCTCCTTTCTTCAGGAGTAAGTGCGGACTCAGTTGTCGATCCACGCGCCACTCTGATCCCCTATCCGCCGCACAGGCTGAGCAAAGATGAGGAAGACCTTCAGGGCAAGCTCGAGCCGAGCGTGCGCTACCTCCAAGCGCTTGGACCGGCCTACACCGACCTCGTGTGCGAGATGTCGCGCTGGATCTTCAAGGTGGACTTCCATTGGGGTATGAAGGTACCGTTCCCTGCCGCCGCTCGTTGCTTCTGCTGGAAGCCTGTGCCGCCGCTGACTTGCCTGTGAACCACTTGCGCAGATCTTCACCGCCGACCCCGAAACTGTCGAGCCCCTGCCAAAGCACGACGTCCTGCAGCACCTATCGACCGTTTCATCCCAGGCTGAGATCGCGTACCTCGAGTTCCTGATCGACGGGCAGCACGACCAGACGGCCGAGTGCCACGAGCGGCTTGGGGAGCTGTACCTTGAGGAGACGAAGAAGCTCGTCAAGGGCCGGGGAAAGAAGAAGGGTGAGGCGCGACGGTTCCTGACTAGTATTTCGCCAGGCTGACCCTCCCGACCTCCGTCGCCTTGTTTCTGGCGTAGACGAGTTCAACGTCGCATATGAGCGCGCGCTCGTCTTCCTCCGAACGTCGACGGCGTACCGCGCCAACCGGCTGCTCCGCTTTGTGCCCGAAGATGGTCCGTTCCTCACCATCTTCCGCTACAGCTGCCCGAGCCTCGGACTTACGTACTTGCGCGACGGCAGACCTCTTTGAAGCCCGCGCTGTGCTGCTCGGCCGAATGGGGAACCATGAGGCTGCCCTTTTGATCTACGTCCAGCGGCTGCAGAGCTTTGCCAAAGCCGAGGCGTGCGTCTCCTTCTTACAATCCAGCGCCGTCGCCTACATGCGTGCTGACGGACGAACCGCGCTGTCACACAGGTACTGCGCGCACGTGCGCGCGCGCGAGCCATGGGCCAACGTCTTCCTCACGCTCCTGCGCATCTATCTCGTCCCGCGTCCTCCAAGCACAGCGCTCCTGATCGCGCCAGCGCTCGCGCTCATCGCGACGTACCCGACGGCGCTGGATGCACGCGAGGTGCTCCCGCTCCTCCCGCCGCTGCTGACCGTGCGCGACGTGCGGGCGTTCGTCGAGCGCACGCTCGTCAATGCGCACGCGGAGAGGAACAGGGAGAAAATGGTGCTCAACGTCGCGAGGGCGCGGAGGGACGCGCTCGACTGGAAGCTGTTGAAGCTGCAGGACCGGAGGGTGCGGATCGCAGAGACGCGCCTGTGAGTTCCCCCCCCCCCCCCTCCCCCTCTCTTTTCAGATCGCTCATGAACAATATGCTGACACACCCGGCTTGTTTTCTGCGTCGTCTGCAGCTGTCCGCAGTGCAAGAAGCGAATCGGCAATTCCGTCATCGCCGTCCACGCGCCACACGGCGAGGTGACACACCTGCACGTCGGTTCTTCCCCTCCCTTCTCTCCTTTGCGCAAGCATGCTGACAGATGCTTCCGGCTTGGGTCTTTCACGCGCAGTGCAAGGACGCGTACTCGGCGACGCTGCGCGAGCGCAAGCTGCAGCTGCATCAAGACGACTTCATCGCGCCCTGATGCAGTGTCGCCGGGGCCGAGAGATCTGCGCGCGCGCGGTGGGGACGTGCAGGAACAAAGCGGGAGGGGAGGAGGAAGAGGGAGGAGGCGCGCGATAACGACCTGACGACACGGACGACACTATCGATCACTCATGAACCCTTGCACAGACGGCGCGGGCAGCCGCAGGAGGAGAGGAGTGAGTCACTGACATGAGCGACGACGATCGAGTCGTCGGCTGCTCGGATACGGAGGAACAACAATGTGTATATGTCTATGGGGGAGAAAAAGTTCTTGCCTGCGGACAAAAGGCGCACGCTACAAGCTGCAGACCGTGTACCTCCTGCAGGAGGAGGGTAGAGGAAGGTGCTGCTTGCTCTGTACCGTCGTCGTCGGATGCAAGGCGTTTCTTCGGCTTGGACGGCTGCGACGGCGGCCGGGGCTCCGGGCGAGGCGGGCGAGCTGCCAGGGGCGAAGAGCTGCCGGCTGCACGCCTCGGACGAGCACCATCCTCCCCCTTGTGCTTCCCGCTCCACACCCATCCAGCGCACCCTCTCTCGGCACAGGACGAGCGGCCGACGCCCGACTCTGCCATGCCGCCCGACGCAGACGCAGACGCCGACGGCGCAGGCCCGTCCTGGCGCGCGTCCGCCTCTTTCAGCCCAAACAGCAGCAGCAGCATCGCGACCTCTGCATCGGCCCCGTCCTCGTCCTCGCGGCTCGAGGACCGCGGCCGCTTCTACTCCGACTACGAGAACTACGACGCACCCGCGATTGTGGACCTGACGATGGTCGAGGCGGCCTCGGGCGTGTGAGTCGTTGCCCTCCGGCCGGTCCCGTCCCCCCCCCCCCCCCCCCCCCTCCCCTTCGTCTCACGCCTCTGCCGGTCTTCCGGACTTCGCCGTGCTTCCTGATCTGCACTCGCGCCGGGGCTGACTTGCTTCGACTGCTTCTATCGCTCGGCAGATACTACACGATGCCTGTCAAGCTCGGCGACACAACGTACAACCTCATGCCCGACACGGGGTCGTCCGACATCGTACGTCCCTGCGCGCCGTGTTCGCTTCCGGCTGCTCGGAGGGTCTACCTGAGGATGTTCGGAGGATGCTCAGAGGAGCTCTCAGGGAGGGCGAAGGGTGCTTCTGTGTGTCTGAGCACGAGACTGACCTGCTCGGGTTGACCTCGTAGTGGGTAGCCGGCTCGTCCTGCACGGCCGCAGCATGTACGGACATTCAGATGTACACGCCGACAGATAGCCCAACGGCGCATGACGCGGTTTGTCCTTTCCTTCGTTGCCTTCTGTGGAGCACTCATGCTGACAGCTTCCTGAATGCGCTGCCCGCCGCAGAACCAGCCGTTCACCATTGACTACGCGATCGGCTCAGTCAGCGGAGAGATCTACTGGGAGGAGATGACGGTTGCCGGGCGGACGGTGCCGTACCAGGCGATGGGTGGGTCTCGTCACTGTACTTGTACTGCAGTTGTTGAGAGGCTGACCGAAAGTGATTGTTATGCTGCAGCTGCCGCGAGCGACATCCAGGACGAGGACATGTACGGAGGCAAGTTCTCCGGCGTCATCGGGCTCGCTCTGCCCGGCAACTCAATAGTGCGTCTCCGTTTCCTTCGTTCCATCTAGGTGCGCGAGGCGCTGATCTCTATGCGGATGTGCGACCGACAGATCAACGACCAGCTCGCATCGACACCCTGGGCGCTCGGCCCGCTCAGCAACCTCGAGATCCCCCCTCCTCCACCGCCAGACGGCATCGACCTGAGCACAGGCCCTCTGACGTGGTCTCGGCGGCGCAAGCGGTCAGGAGCGCGGCTCTCGGCGCTCGGGTCAGATCCTCCTTCTGAAGACCCTCCGCCATTGCGTCCTCCGCCGCCGGCAGGGAAGCGCGACCTCTCCTTCACGCCCTACATCTCGATGTCGCTCTCACGCCCGTCGGCTCCCACGGTGCCCTCAAAGATCGGGTTCGACACGCACCTGACAGACCTGTGTCCGGCCGAGTGCTCGTCCAACCTCGCCTTCACAAACGTGATTGAGTCAGCGCTCGGCGTGCCGCTGTTCTGGCGCGCGCCGATTCAGGAGATCACTGTGACGGACGGAACGACGGGGAAGAACACGTCGCTCACCCTTAGTGCGAGTGCGCTCGATGGGCAGGCTTGGCCGGTCGGCGTGCTCGACAGCGGGGCGATGGGCATCTACACGAGCAACCGCAATTTGCTCAACGCCATCTACGGCTCGGCCGACATCCATCCGGGCGAGGACGGCAACTGTTCGTCCATCTCCGAGTACCTTTGTCCTGTCCATACTGACCAGTCTGCACGAATCGCCGGCCAGACTACATGCCCTGTACGACCGCCATCAACATCACCATCGTCATGTCGATCGGCTCCTTCCCCATCCACCCGCTCGACGTGAGCGACCTGATGAGCAGTGACCCATCGCACCAGACGTGCCTCGGCGCGCTGCAGTATACGAGCGAGGCGGCGCTCGCTGGCAAGGGCGACATGTGAGGTCACGACGTTTCCTGCCTTCCCGTTCCTCCTGCACTGACTCTGACTCTCCGGTGCCTGCAGCATCCTCGGAGCGGCCTTCATGCGCAACGTCTACACCGTTCTCTCGGGCCCTACCTACACACGCTCAGGCACGTGGACGACGCCTCAGCTGTCGCTTCTTGCCCTGACGGACCCTGTCCGGGCGGCGGAGGAGTTCCACACGGTGCGCGTGCTCAACCAGAACATTCCGACGTCGACCGGCTTGACGTCCTCGCAGACGTCGGCGGCCGAGGGGGGCATCTCCGGCGCCGTGCACGGCAACACCAAGGTGGCCGTCATCGCCGGCCTGAGCGTCGCCGCCGTCGTGCTCGTCGCGGTCGGCATCTTCGTCACGCGCTTCTTATTGCTCCGGCGCAAGCTGAAGAAGCAAGGGCCGGCGGCGTTCAGCCCTTCGCCGACGCCTCCGCCGGACGGCGGCGCGTACCCCCTCGCCGACGCCGCGTCGGGCGACAAGGTACATGCGTACGCGCTCGCGCCCAAGTCGCCCGGCGCGCACTCGCACGTCGGCTCGGCCCGGACGACGACGGGCTCGATCGGGTCGAGCACGGCCGCGTCGTCGTACTTTGACACGGCCGACGACGACGAGAAGACCGGGATCGCGTCGCACGCGCGGCGCATCTCGCGCCAGCGCGGTGGACTCGGCACGCCAAAGCGGCAGACAAGCTCGCTCATGGGCGGCGGGTACGAGGACGTCGACGAGGATGAGGATGGGAAGGGCGGGCTGACAGGTAGCTATGCGCCCTGGAGCAAGGTTGAGGACCCGGAGGAGGAGCAGGCGTGGGACATGGCGCGCATCTCGAGCCACCACGACCTTTCGCCCGATGCCGCTGTGCCTGTGCTCAACAGCGGTTGGCGCATCCAGGACTCGTCACCGCGCTCGACCCGCAGCGGCGCGGCGCGCTCGTCGACGGCAAGCGCAGACCAGCTCTCGCCGGCGCAGCAGCTGCTCAAGAACAAGCGCGATGCGCGCCGCAGCCGCACCGAGTCGCCGGCGTCAGTTGACCGCGCCTCGCGTGCCTCATCATCGACGTCGACCTGGACGCTCTCGTCAACGTCGACCCTGCCGGCCGGCGTGGGGAGCTCCCCCTCGGGCAGCCAGCACTCGTACCCGCCCCCGCCGCGCACGGCCTCGCACTCGTCTCTCGCCTCCGGCTCGAGTAGCCGTGCGTCCCCTCCGCCGCCGACACGCGACCGGCCCTTGCTGCGGACGTTCGCATCGACCCGGACGCCGGGGACGATCGTCGAGTCGCCGACGGCGTCGCCGGTCGACAACGATTGCTCGCTCCAGTCGCTCATCCCGCTGCCGCTTGCTCCCCCACCCGCGGCGAAGGTGAGCGACAGCACCACGCAGCTGGGGGCGAGGCGCTCGTCCTCGTCGCTGCTTCTCCAGAGCCCCTTTCAGGACTCCTTCGCACCCCGTTCGCCGTAAGCGGCCTACCCTACCTTCTTCCCATTTCCTCCCACGCCCTGTCACGCTTCCCTGATCACGATCCATCCTCACCAAGGCCTTGTACTTACCCATCCACCTCGCTCCAGACACTCTTTTACTTCCCCTTGTAGATCCCACGGACCCTTTCTCTCCTTCTCGACTTAACCCGTTCCACTCGCGTTCTTCTTTTCTTCTTGCCTATCCGTCCTGGTCCGTTCTTGTTTCACGCTCGCGGCCTTGCTTCGCCTGCTTGCCTTGCCTGCCTCCTCGTTCGGACTTGTAGCCCTCTTGCGTTCGCTGCCTTCGTTTCTGTACTCATGAACACCTGCCCTCTCGCCCCCACTACACAGCTGGCTCTCAGGCAAACGAGCTGTGCAAAGCATTCCATGACCGCTTCATGAGGCGTGGTACAACAGCCGGCGAGCGGGGTGGGTCTAGACGAGCGAGCCGACGTACTGCACGAGCGCGATGCCGACGCCTGCGACTGCCAAGCCGGTGATCTTTTCGAGCACCGTGTGGAACCAGATGGACGTCTGGGCTGCGCTCGCACGAGGGTAGACAAGGCAGGGTCAGCCTACCGCACCTGAAGGTGGGGTAGATGAGGAGCGGACGCACTGAGGATGAACACCCAGAGCCCGACGAGCGCCGCGCCCGCGACGGCGACGTAACCCCTCGCGCCGACCTGGGCAAAGTTCCAGCGCGCACGCCGGAGCCGGACGAGCGTCGGGTACACTTCGCCGAACAGAAGCACGGCCGAGAGCGTCAGGAGGAACACGTGCCCCGACACGTCGTGCCCGCCGGACCAGCGCGGCTTGAGCGACGCCCACCATTCGCCCAGGCTCTCCCTGTGGAGGTCTGCACCCTCCGTCCCTGCAGTCATGACGACCTGGAGCTTCTCGACGAGCCCGGAGCTCGGCACGCGGACGTTGCAGAACTCGCTGGGCACGCTCACGAGCGCGCCGTCGCCGACCGCGACGCCGAACGAGCAATCGACCTCGCCGGACGCGCACGCCGCGCGCGGGACGAGCACGCTGCATTCACCGCCGGTGTAGATCATTGCGCGCTCGAACAGCGACGGACCGATCGCCCAGACCGTCAGGATCGCCCAGTAGAGCGTCGCGATGGTGTACTTGACGAGCGACCTCAGGCGTGATGTCGATGAGGTCGGTGAGGGGTGCAGGAGGGCATGTGCGATGAAGGGCAGCGTCGTCCAAGCCCAAGCCTTCTTTGCGAACCTAGCGAAGCAGGGGTCGATCAGGGTCTGTCGAAGGACGCGAAGCGAGGGAAGAGCCGAAGCACAGCTCCCAGCCCGCGCGACCCCCAGACTCACACTTGGTTGAACACGTTGCCCTTCTGCGCAAAGTACCCGCGGTCTGGTAGCTGATCCGCCCATTGGCTCGGCGGCAGGTCCTCGCCTTGGAATCCGGCGAGCGCAGACGCAGGGGAAGGCTTGGGCTGGGAGGCGAGGTCGTAGTGGGCCGAGTAGAGCGTCAGGCTCAGGACGGCGAGGGCGATGATGGCCAGCAGGCGCTGTTGGGGAGCGGGTAGCAGCGGGGGCATCTCGGAAGGGAGACTGGTTTGCTGGGTAGGTCTTCTGAAGGAAGGGGTGCTTTGCTGGCTGCAGATGGTCCGCGGGCGGCGGACTTCTTGGGCGTGACGTCGTGGCCGCCCGCACGACGACAACTGGACCCTCCACATCGGGACTCTGACGCCAAAGGCGGTCTACGGAGCACATGGTACAACAGTGATGACCCATCCCTCCCCTTCCTCTCACCCAGCCTCATGCCTGCTCAGGCTTGCGCAGGATGGCCAGCTCGTCCAGCAGCCCCTGCAGCTTCTCGTCCTCGATGCGCGCCAGCCTGCCGTCCAAACGCCCGTTCCAGTCAGCACAAGTCCAAGGGTGCCCAGGAGAGACGCGCCGGGGGGGGGGGGGGGGGGGGGGACAAAGAAGGGACGGGAAGACAATTTCTTGCACAGGCCCCCCACGCCCCAAACACCAGACCGCCACGACGCACGGCGTCTTCTTCCACCACCCGAACCGC
>MVAM01000148.1:20096-40255 GCA_014825675.1 Cystofilobasidium ferigula
GCCCTGGCCTGTCGCCGCGCTTCCTCCCAGCAATCATCTCTCGCGGGGGGGGGGGGGCGGGGGAGGGGGTGGGGGGGGGGGGGGGGGGGGGGGGGGGGGGGGGGGGGGGGGGGGGGGGACGCACGAAGGGATGAGCGACTTGGCCATCTCGGCCGTGTCGGGCATGAAGTTGCCGAGCTGCGCGAGCTCGAACGCCTTGATGAGGTCGGGCTCGCGATTGAGGATGCTGCCGACCAAACGAGCGTGTCCCGCAAGCGTTTGAATCAGCAAGAGCAGAGCCATCAGCGGGTGAGTGGGACGTTGGACGGACCCTCGGATCATGCGGACCTCGTCCAGCGAGGACTTGGCGAACTGGCCGATGTGGTCCCTCGTCTTCTGGTAGACCCTGGGCATGCCGGTGAGCGAACGTTGTCAGCTGTACTTCTAAGAGGGGCCGATCAGAAAGCAGACGTACGGGTTCTCCTCCTCCCCGGGCTTGTGGACTTTGTCGCCCAGCAGGACCTGGACCTCGGACACCATGAGGCAGCCGATGGTGTCGAACTCTGTCGGATCAAGCATAGCACGCCGTCAGGTCAACGTGCTTGACTGACGAGCAAGACTGCAGGGCACGCACCCTCGCCGAGGATGAGCTGGGCGGCGTCCTCCTGGACCCTGTCGTCGGTCGAGGTCAGAGGGAGGAAGGATCAGCTGTGGGCCCGCTGCGGTTGGAGCAGCAAGCAGGAAGGCCCTGAGAAAGGACGCACGGTGCGCCTCGCTTTCCGAGAGGAGGCGACATGCTGCAGACGAGTGCGGTGTGGCGACGGGCTTGAGCAGACTAGCCTGGACGGGGGTCTGGGAGCAGGACGTCCTGTATCGTATCACGGCGGTCGACGTCGGACGCGAAGCTCGACCGAGACGCGCGCGTCCTCGACCCGCTGAACCTGTCCCCCGCCGAACCGCCAGCAGCTCCTTCATTGCTCCTGACCCGGCGATCCTCCGGCCGGCTTCTCGCCAGCACGTGCACGCAGCCGCCGCTCCCAGCCCGCGATGAGCGTCCTGTTTGAGACGTCGCTCGGCGACCTGGTCATCGACCTCGAGGTCGACGCCTGCCCCGAGCTCTGCTCAAACTTCCTCAAGCTCTGCAAGGTCTACTACTACAACCTCAACGCCTTCTTCAACGGTGCGCGACTGGCGCTCGTGCAAGAGACGCGGGGGTAGTGCTGATGTGCTTCTTGCTGACGCAGTCTCCAAGGACTTCATCGCGCAGACGGGCGACCCCACGGCGACCGGGACCGGCGGCGAGTCGATCCTGTCCTACCTGGCCTCGCAAGCGGATGCGGCCTCGTCGTCGGTACCCAAGCCGCCGCGGTACTTTGTGCCCAAGCCATCGCAAGCCGCGAGCAAGCTGAAGCACACCGCGCTCGGGACGGTGTCGATGGCGCTCTCGCCGACCGAGCCGCGCACCGCCGGCTCGCAGTTCTTCATCACGCTGAACGACGGGCCGATCGAGTACCTCGACGGGAAGCACGCCGTGTTCGGTCACGTTGTAGAGGGCGAGGACGTGCTGAGGAAGATGAACGAGGCGTTCGTCGACGACCAGGGGAGGCCACTCAAGGACATCCGGATCCGGCACGTCATTGTCCTGGGTGCGTCCGCTCTTTGTCACTTGCCCGTTATCCTGTTTTGCTGACTATGTATGTGCTACTGCTGCAAAGACGACCCTTTCCCTGACCCTGAGGGTCTCGTGGTGCCGCCCGCTTCGCCAACGCGCATCCCTGACACCTTGCCCTCGCTCCGGATCGACGACAACGACGACCTGACGACAGAGGTCGCGCCGTCCGAGCTAGCCGAGCAAGCACGCCAGACCGCCGCGTCGTCGTCCGCTCTGACGCTCGAGATGATCGGCGATCTGCCGTTCGCGAATGTGCGGCCGCCCGAGAACATCCTCTTTGTCTGCAAGCTCAACGCCGTCACGCGCGACGAGGACCTCGAGCTCATCTTCTCGCGCTTCGGCAAGATCCTCAGCTGCGAGGTCATCCGCGACAAGAAGACGGGTGACTCGCTCCAGTACGCGTTCATCGAGTTTGACAGGCAGGAGGACGCCGAGCAGGTGCGCTCCCTCTTCGCTCTCACGGCATGATCCACCACGCTGATGTCTTCGTCTCGCTGTCGCCGGCTGCAGGCCTACTTCAAGATGCAGAATGTCCTCGTCGACGACCGGCGCATCTGGGTCGACTTCTCGCAGTCGGTCTCCAAGCTCGGCGGCTCGTGGCAGAACGCGGCGCTGCGGATGCAGAGTGCCGACAGGCCCTCACGCGGCGGCGGTGGCGGTGGCAGGGGGGGACGGGGCGGACGCGGTGGAGGGTTCGAGCAACGCGGTGGGGGACGGGACATGGGGCTCGTGTTCGACGACCGAGACTTACACCGCGGCGGCGGGGCGAGGGACGACCGGCGGGAACGCAGGCGGAGTCGCAGCCCGCCAGGCCGGCACAGGGACGACCGCGACCGACGTCCACCACCCTCATCGTCGTCGAGGGACGACCGACATAGGGACAGGGAGCGCGACTACGACCGCGACCGCGCCGACCGGGGAGGGAGTAGCTATGGGCACGACCGTGGGAGCAGAGGGGACCGGCGCGAGCGCGACTCGGGGTACGGCAGCCGGCGCTGAGGCCGGCCAGCTGCGGATGCGATGGGACCTTTTGTAGCCGTCGTCTGATGAAGTGCCTGGAGGAACGACGCGTCTACTGCGCAGGTGCAAGTTGCGGCTCGCGCGGGCCGCCCATCGCGCGCCCCGACCGCCCGACCGCCGCCGACGGCGACCACCGTATCCCCTTGCTCGCTCGTTCCCTTCCTCCCCAGCTCCCCGTCTGGCCCCTGCCCGTCCACACAGCTCCTGCCCGTCCCTCCTCCCAACGTCTGGCCTTGCATGAACCCCCTCGCGTCCTTCACCCCGCTCAACTCGCATCCGCCGACGCCGGCCGCCCCAGATGGCTCCGCCGTCAGCCCAGCGTCGTCCGTCCCGCCGAGCAGGCTCCCGTCGCGGCCGCCCAGCCCGGGAGGTACGTCCTTCTCGCTCCGTCGCTGTCAGCGGCAGCTTGCGGACCGGCTTGCAGGCGAGCTGATCCCCGTCCGTCCGCTGCTGTCGCCGCCCGTTCGGCTCGTGCGCTGCTTTTTCGCACCTGCGCGTCACACCCCTTCCCCCCCCCCCCCCCCGCCCTACTCCGACATCCTGTCCCGTCCATCCCCGCCTCGATCCGCCTGTCACGCTACACAGAGGGCTCGTCGTTCATCGGGTCAGTCCCTTTCGTCCTCATGACTGCCTGCGCTGGCCGGGCTCCGCGCCGGGGGAGGCGGAGGCCAGCTCTCTTAACTCGTTTAGCGTCATTGGGCTCACAGCGTCTTTTCTGGACCCCCTCCCCCTCCTTGCCCATCTCGCCGCCCTGGTCACCCTTTTGTCCACCCCCTATCGCTGCATCTCCCGCTGTTCTGGAACGCCACCGTCGACCTTGCTCTTGATCATCGCTGGGCTCGCCAAATCTCGTCGCTTGCTCTCCATCACGCTCTTTGGCTCGCGCGTTTGCTCCTGCTGCGCCGCCGTCGCCTCTCCACAGAGCCCTCGACGTCGGCACCACCTCGTCGCGGTTCATCGTCTTTGACCAGTTCGCCAACATCGTCTCGTCCTACCAAGTAGAGACTGTGCAGCACTATCCGGAACCAGGGTGTGTCCCTTCTCGTCGCTGGGTGAAGCTGAGCGTAGCTCGATGGCTTACGCGCTCCCTCGCTCGCTCCATCTTCGTCTCCGCCGCTCGCTTCATCTACTGCAGATGGCACGAGCACGACCCCATCGACCTGATGGACTCGGTCAACGACTGCATCGACGGTGCGATCGAGGAGATGGAGGAGCTCGGCTACTCGCGTTCAGACGTCAAGTGCGTCGGCATCACGAACCAGCGCGAGACGACGCTCTGCTGGGACCGCGAGACGGGCGAGCCGTACGGCAACGCGATCGTGTGGGACGACTCGCGCACCGCGAGCCAGGTGCACGCGTACCAGCGCAAGCTCGACGAGAGCGGCATCGAGCTCCGGGGCGCCGACCTCGAGCTCGACTTTTCGACGAAGGCGGGGTTCAAGGAGGGCGTGTGCGTCGAGCGCGAGGTGCGCGACGACAAGGGCGGGACACGCAAGGCCAAGTTCCTGATGGGCACCGATGGCCTCAAGGCCCTGTGCGTCCTGCATGCTTCTGACTAAATGCCGCTGTCGTGCTGACCTCGGCATGCGGCCGTCGTGAAGGACCGGCCTGCCACTCTCGACCTACTTTTCGGCCATCAAGATGCGCTGGATGATCGACACGCACCCAGACGTCGCCGCCGCTAACGACGCCAACCGGCTGTGCTTTGGCACGGTCGACTCGTGGCTGCTGTACAACCTCACTGGCGGGCCCGACAACGGGCTGCACATAATCGACGTGTCGAACGCGTCGCGCACGCTGCTCGTCACGCTCCAGACGGTCTCTTGGTCGCCGAGCCTGCTCGCGTGGTTCGGCTTCAAGGAGGAGATGCTGCCCGAGATCAAGTCGAGCAGCGAGGTGTACGGCCACTGCTTTGAGGGCCCGCTCGAGGGCGTCCCCATCAGCGGTGCGGCAGGCGATCAGCAGGCGGCTCTCGTCGGCCAGAAGTGCCTCACGGTCGGCATGGCGAAGGCGACGTTTGGCACTGTGCGTCCTGCCTCACGCGTTTTTACGGGAAACGGGCTGAAGAGCTGATTACTCTTGCGTTTTGCAGGGCGCGTTCGTTGTCGCGTGTTCGGGAAACGAAATCGTCCGCAGCAAGCACGGCCTGATATCAACTGTGCGTCCCCTTCGCTGGATCCGCTCGCCTTGCGTCCAAAGTGCTGATCGTCGTTCGGATGTAGGTCGCCTACCAACCTGGACCGGATGCGGCGCCGGTGTACGCGCTCGAGGGCAGTGTAGGCGTCGCGGGCTCGTCCATCAAGTGGTGCGACCCCTCCCTTCGAGCTCCTTTCAGCTGCCAAAGACGGGAGCTGACCGCTTTTGCTTTCGGTACTCGGCAGGCTGCGCGACCAGATGCAGCTGATCCACAAGTCGTCCGACATCGACGACCTCGTCTCGACCGTCAAGGACACGGGCGGCGTCTACTTTGTCACGGCCTTCTCGGGCCTGCTTGCGCCGTACTGGGACTCGGAGGCTGGCGGGCTGCTCATCGGCATCTCGGCGTACACGAATCGGGCGCACATCTGTCGGGCTACGCTCGAGGCCGTCTCCTTCCAGGTGCGTCCCATCTTCAGCAGCTTCGGCCAAGCGCAATTGCTGACCAGCTTTTACTGCGTGCACGGCAGACCCGCGCGATCCTTGAGGCAATGCGCGCAGACTCGAACATCCCGCTCAAGACGCTCAAGGTCGACGGTGGTGTCACCAACAGCGATCACGCGATGCAGATCCAGGCTGACCTCGGTGGCTTCACGGTCGAGCGTCCGGAGATGCGCGAGTGAGTCCTTGTGCCCTCAGTTCAACTTGGGCCTGGCCGCTGACGAGCGGTCTTGTCCCTGCGCGTGACAGGTCGACGGCGCTCGGCGCTGCCCTCCTTGCCGGATCGGCGCTCAAGATCTTTGGCTGGGACCTGACGCAGCCCGAGACGCTGCGCAAGGTGAACGCGCGGGCGATGAAGACGTTCAAGCCGGTGCTGGACGAGCCCGCGCGGGAGAAGAAGTGGAAGGGCTGGAAGCGGGCGGTCGACCGGTCGCGCAAGTGGCGCGAGCAGGACGAGGAGGACGAGCTCGAACTTGCGGTCGAGGAGAAGGAGGGGTTGACGCCGAGCGTCAACAAGGGCGGTGGCACGCCTGCCTAGACGCAGGAAAGGGGTGAGTGAAGGGGGCTGAGAGCGCAAGATCCAGGGTTACCGACGGACACCTGCGTCCCCCTTGCCCCGGGGGAGGGGCGACACATTAGCTTAGACGTTGTACTACACAGACCTTCGACCTGCTGTCTTGCCATGGATCTTGCCGGGCAGTCGACCTGATCTGCGAGCGTGCCCGTCCATGAGTATCAAGATGCTGCGCGCAAAGACGACTTGCTCGCCATCAGCTGCTGCTGCCCGCGCCCCGCGACCCTACCTTCCTCGGCTCCCCTTTCATCATTCCGGCTCCTCGCCATCTCTCGCGAGCACTGACGCGGGATCACGACCAAGCCTCTTGCACGGCGGCCACCCGCGAGTACTCTAATCTTCGCCTTGCAAGCAAAGTTCTCGCTCGACGGTGCTCGCCTCGTTCGGGTGGCTGGCGGCCGGCCGGCCGCGCGGTACTACGAGGTGGCGGGTCCGCCATTTGAGCTCATTCGGCACGCCGGTTGTCCAGTAGCCGCAGCGTGCAGTCCTGCTGGCTGCGACGCCTCATGCCTTCTGTGCATGGAGTGGGGCGTCCACAAGAGCATTCAACGAGGTACGGCGTACGTGGCCGCCGGCGGACGACGAGCAGCTCGTGCCGGAGATCGCCCAGACTGCCTCTCAACCATCCTTGCTGTTCCGCTCGCCGCCGCACGCCGGCAAACTTCTTGACAGATGGCTAGATGTGTGCCAGCGTCGTTGACTCGCAGGTTGTCCTTGTGCTCTGGCTGGCTGAACTCTAGCGTGCGGTGCTGATCCGGCGCTCACCCCTCGGCGCCGACGGCCACGACCTTAGCGGCCTCCAGGGCGTTAAGGTTCCCGGCGGTGCTGATCGATCTTGACGCGACCGCTAATGGGATGCCTTCCAAGGCCAAGAACGGGCGTGGGAGGGCAAAAGCCTCTGTATGTCTAGCCGCAGGGCTTCATGAGACTGTCTCTTCCCCCTCGTTCAGCACCGGACGGCACCCCTCCCGCCCCCCTCCCTACTTCTTCAGGCCGACGGACCACCCCCAAACCGGCCTTTACGCGAGACATCTCCCCTGTCACTCCTTTCCTCCTACTCGTCGGCTTCGAGCCCTCAGCTCAGCAGCATGGTCCCGCACGCGTCCATGGCAGGGGTGTCGACCAATCCTCACGCGTACTACCGGCGCTCACAGTCGTTCGCGTCCAGCCTATGCTCGTCCGGCAGCTCGGGCGACGCGCCAGCAGCGACGCTTCTACGGTTTGACGACGAGGAGGACTGGCCGGCGCCTGCGCACGGGCTCCTCGACAACGGTCGGTTCGAGGACCCTTACGGGACGCGCCACCTCGAATCGCCTGGGTCTTTCTACGCGCCCAGCTTCTGGTCGCCACAGCTGCAGCATCTGCACCGCGTCGACTCTCCTCCAACGCTCGATCTGGACGGCCCATTTCCGTGCGCGCGGCTGGGACGCGTCGCGCCTCTCGCCCATGCGCAGGCGGCCAGCTGTCCGCCGACGCGCCCATCGTCGTCGCTGCCGCCAACAGCGGCCTTCGATACTTTCCAGCGGTCGTCGTCGTCCGTCTGGTGGCAGAACGGCCGGCTTGAAGAGCGCCCGCCGTCGCCCTTCCTAGCCGCGGGCCAGTCCACGCTCATCTCGCCGCGGACCAAGATAGCCCCCCTCCCTTCGCCCCCACCGTCCGCCGCAACCTTTCCGCTCCCTGTGCCCCCGACGACAGGCTAAATGTCGATATCGCCCCTCTCGACGCCGTTCCGTAGCCGGTTTCTGTCGCTCGAGATCGCGCCGACGCACGACGAGCGGCAGGAGGAGGACACGGCGTTGGCGCGCTACCACTACCCGCCCGTGTCTTCACCGATGATGCGCTCGCCCAGCCTCCCCACTGCCTACGCCGTTCCCACGCCAGCTACCGTGCTCCAGCACGGCATCTCGCCGCGGTACAAGCGCGCGCTCAAGGGTTCGCCCAAGAAGGCGCGCAGTCCAGCCACTGAAATCAGGCGCGAGAGCCCGAACCAGGAGCCGCTGGAGGACCCGTCGGTGAAGCGCTACAAGGGCGGAAAAGGGATGCACAGCTGCGTCGGGTGTCGCAAGGGACGGGCCAAGGTGCGCTCTGCGTTTCTTCCTTGCATCCAACTGTCAAGCGCTGACGACGAACTCCTTCATCCAGTGCATTGGCGCCAAACCTCCTCCCTTTGGCCGAGGGGGCGTCTCTGACCAGCGCTGCCAGCGCTGCGTCGAGCGCAACATCCAGCAGTGCACCTTTGAGACGCTGCGCACCCGCGGCCCATCCCACAAAGCGCCCGCGCCTCGGCCGTCGTCTACCCGCCGCGGGGAGGGCAAGCTCCCAGGGCTGGTCAGGCTCAAGCCCCATCGACGGTCGCACTCGCTCGACGTCGTCCCGACCGTGCTCGCGGCCGCGTCGTTCAAGCCAAACTGGACGGCGAACCTGAGCGAGCGCGTCAAGCTCGCGAAGGAAGCCGAGCAGGACGAGGGCGCCGAGACGGACGAGGACATGTTCGAGCCCTTGCCGCCGTCGACGGTCGAGCACACGTTCATTCCCGACCCGCGCGGGGACTTCCCGTCGTACCACCCGCAGGCGCCATTCCACACGACGTCCTCACTCGGCCTGTTCGAGGTTGCGGCCGACACCGTTCTTCCGCCGCAGCTCTATCTGCCGATGCTCTTCCAGCCGCTGCACATCTCGCCGCCACCGCCGCGCGTGACTCCCGAGCTCGGCCTGTACGACCCGTTCGACCTGCGCTTCCACTCGGCGCTCCCCGCTGACGGCCAGCGCACAGTCTTGTCCTCCGCCGGCAGTAGCGGCAGTGACGCCGACGACGGCCCCTCGCTCCCCATCTCGCCGCCGCTGAACCAAGGGCCGCTCGCGATCCGATTCGACGAGCAGGGGTTCTACCCCCAGCCGTCGCAGCTGTCGCAGGCGTTGTCGCTTACCGCGGTTAACAAGGAGCCCGCAAGCGCGCACCTCGCAGTCCAGCCATCGTCCGCAGACGAGCAGGACAATCGCGTACATCATCAACTTGCGGCTTTTAGCTCGCCTGCGTCGCTCTTGCTCGTAGCGGACGGCATGCCGCCGTTCGCCGCACTGAGCTTCTGATCGGGGTTCGACAAGCACGACGGCTCCTCGCAGACGCGCGGCACGTAGGGCGTTAGTGACGCGCCACGACCGGGCTTCTCCTTTGTGGCCCTTGCCCCCTCGCTCCCGATTGACTTCTGCTCCCTTTGAAGATACTTCTTTTCTACTCTCTCGCTCCTGTCCACGATATGCACGCCTCTTGAAGCCCTTTTTTTTTCATGATGCCATACCTTTCCCACGCATGCCCTTCATGTCCCCGTACGTCCGTCTTATGTAGTTCTCGCCGGCTGTCAAGTGACCTCCTTCTGTTGCGCGTCTGGACCGCTCGCAAGACGTGCACAGGCTAGGCAGAGAGGGCATGAGTATCGTGACGCGGAGGTGGTGAGCTCAGACGAGCAAGAAAAACACTCCTGTCCGGAAACGCGGCCAGAGCTAGGTCGACCTTGATCAAAACAGCGTGTTGCAGGTTTGCAGAGCGCACAAACGGGCTTTGAGCATGCGAGGGACGTGCTGCTGCGCGCGCGGTCTGCAACGTCCAGTCGTTCGCCCTTTGCTGCCAAGGCACTCAGGTGTGATGTTGGTGATGCAAGCGGATGCGATCTAGAGCGGACATGCATGTCATCAGCATGAGTGTGCTAGCGAGGCCTGCCGATGTCCTCAGCGAAATGAGCCGGGGCTCGTCGATTGCGACGCCCTTAATCGCCCGTCGACGGCTCAACAAGCCTTTGTTTCGCTGCGGCGGTATCAACGAGTCCGACATCGCTTGATGAGGCGGTATGTCGGCCTGCAAAGGCCTACGCGCTGCTGCAAGCTGGGCCGAAGGCGAGCGCTCGACGATGACCCCGCCGTCACGATTTCGCGGCGGCAGCTGCAAGATGTTGGAGCACGGCGACCGCTGTTGGTCGTGTAGCTTCCCGTGAGGCTTGACATTTACCGCAGGTCGGGCTGCTGAGGTGAGGTCGGCTGGTCCAGCGTCCTGGTGACGAAGTCGACGGGCAGCGACGACAAATGCGAGCGGCGTAGCGCAGGCTTGAGCTTGTTGACAGACTTGTCCGATGGCGTGCAAAGCGGCGCGTCCAGCGAGGACTGAGTCTTGTGCGCGTCCGTAGGCCACGAGGGCGACGTCTCTCCGTCCTGCTCGTCTAGCCCGTCTGCGAGCCTTATCCACCGGTCCTTCTTCCCTCCACCCCATCCGAGTTCCACCACGCCGCTGACTTCAGCGAGCTCGACGTACTCACGCCAGTCACGCGCGCCGACGGCCTGCAGCGCCGCGCGCTCGCCCGACCCGCGTGCAAGGAGGAGCCGGATCTTGTCCTGCAGGTGCGGACGGCGGAGGACGGCCGTCAGGGGAGCGAAAGGGTGCGGGTCGTCCTCGTTCTGGCCGGCTTTCCCTCCTCCGCAGAGGCGGGCCGCCGTGGGCGTAAGCCTGATCCACAAGTCGCTGTCCGCCTCGTTCAGCCCGAGCTCGACGACCCCCGCCGCCTTCGCGTGCTGGACGTACTCAGCCCAGTCGCCCGCTCCCGCACGGGCGTACGCCGCGGGGTTGAGCGAGTGGCGGATAGTAGCCTGCGTGTGCGGCCGGCGGAGGAGGGCAGTGAGCGGGGCGAAGAGGGCCGGTCGGACGGGCAGGAGGGGTGGGTTGCGAGTGAACGCGCCGGCGGAGGGAACGGGCGCGGCAGAGGGCTCGGCCTGCGACGACGCTGTTGGGACGTCTTTAGGATCGACCGAGGTTTCGGCCGCCCCTTCTGGCTGCGCTGCAATCCGTCCTTCGCTCGCACGACCAGTCGGCGCCGGCCCGTCCAGGAACGAGAGAAACCCAGTAAGCGCCTGAGCGCGCTGTTGATGAAGATGCTTGTGCCCGCCTGCTGCGCGGCGCAGTGCGAGACGCGCCCTAAGCTTGACGAGCCGGTAGTAGGTCGGAGCGTGGGTCCTGCCGTCGAGCTTAAGCGTCGTATGGCCGTCCTTGCGTGCAACCACGGCCGCCGACGATGGCGACCCGTTCACCGGCTCGACGGGGTCGTAGGAAAAATCGCTCACAAGCGGCTGCAGGCTCGGGTCGAGCGTCATCCACTCAAACTTGTTGGTCTCGTTCACGCCGAGCACGACGAGCCCGCGGGCCTGCGCCAGGCGAAAGTACTCGGCGTACGTCTTTGTGCCCGCCCGTGCAAACGCCGACGGGTCGCGCTGGAGAATCGCGCGCGAGACGTTGAGCTGTGAGATGTACGGCCGGCGGAACTCGGGCATCGTGAGCGCTGCGAACAAGGGGTAGAAGATGGCCTGATCCGAGGCCGAGCCGCCGTGGGAGGTGGGGATGCGGACCGTGCTCCAGCGCGATTGTGGCTGGTCCTGACTGAGGGTGTGAGATGGCGTGGCCCAGTAGGGACGATCGGTGACCGGGCGAAGGGCGAGGGACGAGTCAAGGATGTCGCTCAGCCGACGGCGCAGTCGATCGAGGAGGGACAGCGGTACGGTCTTGACTGCTTCGATCTCGGGACTGTCAGGCTGCAGAACGATCCAATCAGCTCCTCTTGTCTGCAGCAAAGCCTGGTTGGAGGAGGGACGTACGACAGCAATGATATGAGCGCGCGCCATCACGTCCTCGAACGCGTACACCTCGTCAGCAGCGACGCGCATGCCAGGCTTCGAGTGGCGTGGCCCCTCGACGAGAACGACCGTATAGTTACGGTTGCGGAGCATGTTGAGCATAGGCGCGAAGTCGTGGTCTGCTCGCCGTGACGAGGAGGTTGGGAGGGTCAGTCTGCCACGAAGGCAACGTGCTGCGCGGAAGCTCAAGACGCACCGGAGCTCATAAGGACGACCGTCGCGGGCGCAGGATTGTCAAGCACAAACGCAGCCATGTCGGTCATGATGTGTCGGTCCGACATCTCCTTCTCTCCATTGTGCGGGCAGTCTGTCAGGCGCGCAGATGGCGTCAGGGTCTGAAGGGTCACAAGGAACGGTGCGCGAGACGCACCCCGGATGTCGAACCCGCACAAACTGGCCTTCTCGACAAACCCGCGGAAGCCGGCGCTGCTGTTCTTGTTGTTTGAGTCTGCGACGACGATATTGCAACGCCTGTCAGGACCAGGTCGCCGAACGCGCTCGGGCAATGGGGAGGGAGCAGCGTGAAGGACCCACCCTGGTACAGCCTGACAAACTTGAGCGGGCCGTGCGGGTTCGTGATGGTGCGGAGCGTCATCAGGAGCTTAACGGCCGACACCCAGCGTGGCGGCGTGCAGTTCTCTGGCCCGGGTCGAAGCAACGAGGGGTCAGCCCAAGGGCGTCCGTCAGAGGACGTCGGGCTGCGACGCGCGCGAGAGGACGGACCGATGTCGAAGAAGACGCCGACGGGCCCGCGCCTGGCAGCCTTCGGGCGCAGAAGGCGCCTGAGCATGCGTCTGTCGGGATGAACGCCGAGCCGGGCGAGGGCGAGGGCGATGAAGGGGGGTTACAGGGCTGCAGGTGACGGTCGGACGGGCGCTGAGGAGGAACGCCGTTTCTGCGCCGAGGGCGCCTGCCAACGCCCACCCGTCCTCCTCACCCATCCTCACCCCTCAAACGGCCAGCAAAGATGAGCAAAGTTTCCAGCCCGGAGCTCAAGAAGGTGCGCACCATCCTCCAGCCGCTTCTCGACCGGTCGGGAGGCGATGCGAAGCGGCAGCCGAGCCCGTGCGCGCGACACCAACTCGTCCGCCCGCAACACGTCGTCCATCGGCTGCTGTTCCGTCGCGCCCCGTCAGTGCGTCTACAGGCCCGTGGCTGACGCTCCTAACCCCTTGTGCGCACCGCCAGTTCATGGACAAGCGCATCTCGATCCTCGTCCAGGGCGGGCGCAAGGTGTCAGGCGTCCTGCGCGGATTCGACATCTTCCTCAACCTCGTCGTCGACGATGCGTTCGACGAGTCGGTGCCGGCCGAGAAGCAGGCGATTGGCATGGTCGTGAGTCCCTCCCTGCGCCCATGAAAAAGGTTGGGTGGCCGAGGCGGCTGCTGTCGCTCGATAGGCTGGCTAGAGGGCGGCCACGAGCACGATGCCTGCTTGCTCCCGTCGTGCTGAAGCTCTTGACCGACCTCCTGCTCCTCGCCTGCAGGTCATCCGCGGCAACTCGGTAACATCAGTAGCAACACTTTCAGCATGAGCGTTGCTACGGTCTAGCAAAGCTGTCAGAGGGGTGAAATGCTGCTGGGCTGCCCGGTCGGTGCGTCCAGGCGTTCGCCTGCGTCTCCTTGCCTGCAGCCACGACTGACACGCATGTCCTGCGGTTCAGATGAGCGCGCTACACTTTGAAAAGCGCCGCGCAGGGGACTGTTTTTGCGGTGATGTATGACCGCTATCTGTATCATCGCGGCGCGCGGACGGGGGTGTTGCCTGGACGAGGCAGAGCTCACCGAGATCCACTGACCGTCCTCGACAAGGCTGATTGCCAGCTACTCGCTGCAGAGAGCTGAATCGGACGACACCCGCATCTATCCCTCGCCGTGCTCCAGCCCCAGTGCAGCCCGCATGCGCCTCATCACCTCCTTCGCGTCCGCACGCCCTTTCGACTCCTTCACGACCCACCCAACAAGCTTCCCCACATCGCTCGGCTTTTTCCCGCTCGTGACGTTCGCGACCGCTTTGGGGAGCGCGGTTTGCGCGGCGTCGATGAGCGCGTCCAGGGCGGAGGCGGGGAGGGCAGCGAGCGAGTGGGCGGCGATGAGCGGCTGGAGGCGGGAGGTCGAAGAGGGCGCCGCTTGGACGAGATAGGTCACTAGCTTTTGAGCCGAGGCGTCTGCCGAAGGATTGCGTTTGGGGAGAGGCGCTCAGCTACCTCGCCCTGTGTGAGAAGGGGACAGGACGCACGAGTGATCTCGCCCTTCTCGACGAGCTCCGCCAGCCCGCTCACCTCCTCCTCGCTCACCAACCCCTCCGCAAACCCCCTCCCCTCCTTCCCCAACGCCGGCCCCACATAGCCCACGATCCAGTTGCACACCGCCTTCGCGCTCCCGGGGCGCAGCGCAGCGGTACGTTCGAAGAATGCGATCCCCGCGAACGAGTCGGGGTCGAGCGCGAGCAGGGTGACCGCGTCGTGCTGCGTGAGGGTGGGGTACTGGACGCGCAGGCGGGGGAGGACGTAGTGCGGGAGTTCGGGCAGGCCGGCCTTCAGCTCGGCGAGGTACGTCTGCGATCGGAACGAAGCTTCAGCGAAGCGCCTGGGCGAGCCTGTTGAGAGGAGAAGTGACGCACAGCGCTTGGTCGCAAAACGGGCAGATTCCCGTCGGGCATGTAGCGGTAGTCCTTGACCTCCTCCTTGCTCCTCAAGCTCCGCGTCTCACCCGTCGCAAGGTCAAAGCCCCTCGTCTCCGTCTCGATCTTCCCGCCTGCTTCGAGGATGCGCTTGTGCCGCTCGACCTCGAACGCTATGTACTAAACGCGCCTCAGCCTTTCTTCAAGGCGCGGAGAACGGAAGACAGGAGACGCACTAATGGCCTTCTGCAGCTGATTGACAAGCGCGACGTTCTTGAGCTCGACCCGGTCGCCCCACGCCTCGCCCTCCTTGTGGATCGAGATGTTACAGTCGACCCTGAGCTCACCCTGTTGCCAAGCTCAAGTCTTGTCAGAGCAGGATGGCTGTGTGATGGGAGAAGGGGACGCACCTTCTCCATGTCGGCGTTGCTAGCGCCGATGCGCCGGAGGACGGCGCGAATCGCCTTGAGGAACAGGGCGGCTTCCTCCCCTGACCTGCAAGTACGGTCACGCAGCCTGTCAGCAGACGTGCGAGAAGGCGAAGGGAGCATAGAAGCACGCGCGAAATGTCCGCCTCCGTGACGATCTCCATCAGCCCGGTGCCTGCGCGGTTGTAGTCGATCAGCACCTCGCCGCCGACTGTCATCGTCTTCGCCGTGTCCTGCGGCGGCAAAGCAGTACCTGTCAGTCCGCATTCGCACCTGCAGGCGATCCAGGGAGCGCACCTGCTCGAGCTGAATCTGCTGAATCCGAATTCGCTTTGGAGGAATAGTTGGAATCTCGAGGTACCCCGTGCGCGCGAGGGGATCTGCGCGTTCCACGGCGCCGCCCGGCAGTACACCCGGTCAGCGTAAGAGGGCAGCTGACAAATGAAGGAAGAACGGACGGTAGTGTTGCGTGATCTGGTACCCGAGCGGCTGATCGTGGTAGAAGTAGTGCTTGCGGTCGAACGAGGATGCTGCGGGCTGCCGCGTCGTTTCGTCAGCGCAGCCTCTCCGAGCAAACGAACGACCGCGCGAGGGCCGGGAAAGGGACGTACGATGTCGCAGTTGAGCGCGAGCGCCGTGCGCAGGCCCTGTCGGACGACGGCGGGCGAGATGGTCTGCTCGACTCGCAGCAGAGGTGCGCGCGCGTGGGAGGGAGGGCGGAGTGCGGACGGTCAGCCTGTGTGCCGAGCTGCAAGATATTTTCCCAGAGCGAGGACGACGGACGTACAGGTAACGTGCCCGGGTAGCCGACGTCGATGAGGGACGTGTTGGTGTTGGGTTCGTCGTCCCAGGACGTCTTTGAGCCTGCACGGGCGACGGCAGGAAGGCTCAGCAGACGCGCTGGAGGCAAGGAGCAAGCGACAGGAAAGGAGCCCTCACGCGAGAAGAGCTTGGATCGCGCAGCAAGCTGGACGTGCAGCTCGAGGCCGATGACCGTCCGCCAGGCCGCCCAGCGCACGACCGACGGGCGCATCGTTGCAGAGTGACTGCGGAGATTGAGGCGCGGAGGGAAGGATGGGGTGTTGTAGAGGGGGTCACTTTGCTTGTATGATCAGGTGAAGTCCGGGATCAGTCTGGATTAGAAAGCGTTGTGATCAGCGTTTCAAGTCGTGGGGTCTCCGCTGTGGCCGCTATCACGCCCGGTCGCCGGCCTGGTCCGCAAGCTCGCCCTCCCGACGCAATCACACCCCACCCCCTCAGCCCCCCTCGTCCTTTCACGCCCCGTCCGAGGCTCACAGATCGACGGCACGGCAGACAAGGTGCGTGCGCTGCGCTGCTCGTGCGTCTCGCTTCGTCGGGAGGTGGAAGCGCCCTGGAGGCGGAATGGAAACGGGAGTCACTCAGGCGAGCTGCCGCAGGAGCCGCCCGCACGAGCTGTCAAGCGCGAGAGTGGCGAGTAGCCGTACAGGCCTACACGATTCTCGTCCGTAGCTCTCTGTGCGCTGGTACTGCAAGCTCGCGCGAGGTGTTGCTCGCCTCGGCTTCCCTCGAGTCGCGAGGCGGGACCCTGTCGCTTGATCCCCCTCTTCCCGCCTGCCGCCCTGTAGCCACCGTCCCGTGTCTCATCACCTTAGACGTTCGAAGCTGACCATCGACGTCCTGCACTCTTGCCGTCCCGGTCGACTGTTTGGTCAGCGTACTTGATCTGAAGTACGCGTCCCGTCTTGCAGCGAGCAGGGCCTCGGACGCCCTCCCGCTCTCGCACTAAGCAGTGACGGCCGCAACGCCTCGACTGACCTCTGCACTTCCTTGCGCGCCTGTAGCAAGCATTACCTCACCCTCTCACGCTTTTCTCATCTCACAAGGCTTGACGGGAGGGCCAGACGTGTGTGTGCACATCTGCTGCTTCCGTCGAGCCCGCTGACCTTCTTGGGCTGCTGCGCGCAGAACTATCATGGCCGCCCACAACCCAAGACGCGATACCGTTCCACCCGCATCGCTCCACTGCTCCGCGGTGCTCATCAGCCCCTCCGACGCACTTCACACATCGCTCTCGCCTATCAGCTCCGCATCCGGCGCGCCGACATCGAGCTCGGACTCGGACCCAGCCGAGGACGGCGAGCGCGAGTTCTCGGACGTGTCCTCCCTTCGGTCGTACGAGCTCGACTCGGACGACGAAGACGTGCTCCTCGACGCTTCGCGTAGACACGGGCCGGGCACGTCAGCTTGGCTCGAGGTCGGCACGGGAATGAGCTCGCGCGCGCGCACGGAGACCACAGGCAGCGACTACTCGTCCGTCTCGGCTTCCTCGGCCACCACCGGGAGCGAGGCCCTCGCCAACTCGATCTCTCTGCCGCCTTCCTCAACCGCCAGCACAGGCGTTAGCGAAAGCAAGCAGGACGACGCCAACTCGCTCGGCGGATCCTACGCCGACCTCGAGCCGTCCCTCCACTCAGATCCCACCGTCTCCAACTCGACCGTCTCGCACCGGACGGCAAGCGCGAAGATCTCCCCATCTGTATCAGCCCAAGGCTCGCCGGGCGCGTCCACCGGAACGGTCGACGCGGGGTATCAGCTCGACTTCCCGGACCCGGCCAATGTCTCGTCGTCCTTCACCTCGACGTTCTCCTCGCTCGCCTCCCTCACCCCTGAGCGCACCGCCCGCAGCCGCAGCACGCAGAAAAGGTTTCGCGCTCCTCCGGTCGGAGGATGGATGTCCGAACTCGAGCGCGACGCAGGAGCCCGTGGAGACGGCGCGCTGAGCGGCGAGCAGTCGTTCATCTCGGAGGCGACGTTCGGCAGCTATGAGACGCCCACGGCGAGCGTGCGCGCGTCGAAGGCCTGGCCTCGGACTTCGCAGCGCGAGGCGAATGTCATTGACGAGAAGCCAATTCCTACTACCCCTGAGCACCTCGGTCTCCCAGCCAGGGTGCGCGTCAACATCGTCGGCGCGTCCCCCGATCCCGCCGTCCGCAAACGGATCTTCAACAAGCTCGTCGCACTTTTCGGATACCTTGCGCCCCCGGGCAACAGCGTCGTCGCGATGTGGACGTCCGTCGTCGCCTCCGGCGAGCAGACCGGCCCGACGTTCGTTGACGTGCACCAGGAGAGCACCGACGGGCCGGTGGAGGTCGACAGGCCCGAGAAGGTTTACACGGAGGTCTCTTTTGACGATATGACCCGACCGGCCGGACATCAGGTGCGTTCGGTCACCTGATGCGCCTGCGCACGAACGCCCCTCCTCGCGAGAGCATCTAACTGATGATCATCCACCGCGCAGCCGCCCGACGCACACTTCGCCAAGCTGGACAGAACCTTGCTCCAGTCGTTCAGGCGCAGTGACGGGGCTCCTCTGCGCTCGTGCGCTACGCTCGTCGTCGAGCTGCACGACCGCGCGCAGCCCACCGGATCGCAATCTGCGGACCGGCAGGTTGCTCACGCGCACTGGGACCACTCGGGCGCAGGAGGGCTGCAGCTCATCCACAGGCTTACGGTTGACATCTCCGCTGAGCCGGAGGAGACGGGAGCCCGGATGACGCTGGCCGAGCTTGAGCAGCTCGACGACTCCGCCGCGCGCGAGCGAGTCTGGGGCGGCATCCTGCAGTCGCCGGCGTGGAAGCTGCAGGCTCGAGAGCTGGCCGATGAGCAGGAACGTGGAAAGAGGGAGGCGAAGAAGCGGGCGCAGGAGGTTAAGCAGTGGGCGGCGCGTCCGGCTGTCGTGCTGCTCGGGGCGGGTCTATCGTGCGTCGCACCCATTCCTCCCTGTTCGCGGCGTCATGGGCTAATTGAGCGCGCGTCGACGCATCTTCCCAGGTTCTATCTCGCCCTCCAGCACATCCACCTGCCCCTCACCACGTCAACCTCGCATCTCGCGACGCCCCATCCCGCCGCACTGACGCCACCCGCACCGGTGTTCACCGCATCGACCACGGTCTTCATAACGCTCACGACAACGGCCGTCGTCCACCAGCCGACCTCGACATCCTTCGCGCTTCCACAGACGACGACTGTCGAGGAAATCGTGCCCGTCAAGGTCGAGCCGCTCACTCAGCCTGTCGCGTTCCTCCCCACCCAGGAGCATGCATCGCCGTCGTCCGTTGCGCTGGAGGTCTTGGCATCGTCAGCCGCCTCCGCGCGCTCCGCCCAGCCCAAGAAGCGCAAAGGCATCGGCAGGGAGCTTGCGCTCTTCCCGCCGTTCTACCACCCCTGTTCGTCGCAGCACGCATCGTCCACCGGCGTCGCATCTGAGTCCCTCGCCGCCGCACCCGTCTCCCCATCGCTCGAACCCGCCTCGCCATCTGCCTTCCTCGCGCCGACCGCTCTATCCCCGACGCACGAGCCAAACATGACGCTCCTCCTCGAATCCGCCTCCATCATGCTCGCCGAGGCGCGTCTGCTCGTCCTCCAGCACCTCGCGCGCGCAGCGGCCAACGCGCGCGCCGTCTCGCGCGCGGTCGCACTCTCTGCGACGGAGGCGTACGAAAGCGTCGGCCCGTACGTGGTCCGCGCGGGAGAGCTCGTGGAGGCCGTGAAGGCCCAGGGGAGCGCGCTCGGGAAGAGCGTGAAGAAGACGCTGGAGGAGGAGCTGTTCCTCGCCCGGCGCGGGGCGGAGCGGCTCGCGCGCGTCGCGAAGGCGCTGTTCGTCCCCTCTGCCAACGCCTCGTCCGCGATGCCCCGCCCGAGCACCCCTCTGGCCCAGCGGCCCCTCCAGCCGCTATCGTACAAGCTCATCCGCGAAGTGCGCGACGTCGTGCACTTCTCTGCGGCCGGCGACGCGCTCCGCAGAGGGGGCGCGTCGATGAGGGATAGGGGACGGGGGAGGTGGGCGGATGCGCGGAGGGGGCTGGAGAGGCTGGTGCGGGCGGCGGAGGGGATGAAGGGGGAGGCGAGGGGAAAGGGGGCACAGGAGGCGTAAAGGTGCGCCGTCCGCAGTCTCCCAGTCTGTGCGGTGCTGCGGCCGTTGCTGACGACCCAGCGCGCTTGATGTTGTCGGGACCCGCCCGGCCTCGCATGCACGGATCTGCGTCAGCGTCCTCACCGATGCCCTTCCACTACCTCGCCGCTGTGCTCATCCGCGCCTTCTTTCGGTCTCGCCTCAGCGCCATCCAAGGGGGCCTGTTGCGCTCCCTGCGAGTCACCTCGCCGACCGCATCAGCCTCGACTCGCTTTCACTCTTGCACCCACTCACGTCCTCCCGGCTCTTTCGCTCCGACCCGCTCCATCTCCCTCCCCGTCCTCCGCCACGCCGATCACGTCCTGACCGCTCCCATCTGTAGCCCTCTTCTCTTCTCCCAGCATGTTGTCCTTCCTACCTTTACACTAGCTTCACGCCTGACCTGCCCCTGACCCCCGCCCTCGTCAGTCTGCACCTGGACGATTCCCGCCTCTTCCTCCGCTTGTTCCAAACTCCCCCCCCCCCCCCCCCCCCCCCCCCCCCCCCCCCCCCCCCCCCCCCCCCCCCCCCCCCCCCCCCCCCCCCCCCCCCCCCCCCCCTCCCCCCCCCCCCGCCCCCCCCCCCCCGCCCCCCCCGCCCCCGCCCCCCCCCCCCCCCCCC